>ML292602.1:7638-31253 GCA_005239495.1 Nicotiana undulata | reverse complement strand
GTGATCGGCATACTAAAAACAATGGTGCCCCCGTAAGGCTTAAATCCTGGGTCCGCCTCTGCCAATCACTACTACCATCAACCCCGACCAACCAGACAATCACTATAACTAACTATCTTCAACTTCATAGCCACCGCCGTTGTCAACCACAACCAGCTCCCCAACACAATCACCACCATCGCACAACTGCCGCCACCACTATTGTCACCGTTCTCGCTGTATAACTACCACTATTAGCGACTAATGATAAAACCATCACCACCAATCACTACTGTATGTTCTAATATTTTGATGCTGCAATATTAATTTTTTCTATTTATATTTTCTATTTAGTAATTTTAATAAGGATAATATAAACTTTGATATGTTTAAAAAGAAATAATTTTATTTATTTAATATTAAAATTTAAATACGACATCTTAATATTCATATTCATATGTGTCTAATACATACGTTTTCTTCTTAAAAAGAACCCCTGTGAAAGACCTTCTTACTCACCAAATCAAATAGTCAAGTTTTAAAATAAGAGCTTGTTCCTTGTTTTTCCCTTTCCTATCATTCTATCCATGTGTTAAATATTTAAAATAAAGCTGGAATCACTTGTAGAGAAAAAGAAAAGAAATAATCATCTCAAATATTTATAAATTATGTTCCATGGATAATATTATTCTCCCACCTAATTGTGTATTGTGAGGTTTAATTAAGGTATTAATAGTCGAATATCAAATGTATCAACATAACTTTATAGAAATATGAGCTACTTATTTTTTTTTTGTTTTTCACAAAGCCAAGGGTGTGTTTGGTATGAAGAAAAATATTTTTCGGAAAATATTTTTCAAGTTTTTCATGTTTGGTTGACTTAAATATTTTGAAAAACATTTCCTCATGAACTCATTTTTCTCCAACTGGAGAAAAATAATTTCCCTATCAAAAGAAGGGAAAATATTTTTCAAACTCTTTTTCAAACTTCTCCACCTGATTCCCCATCCCCACCAACCCCCACCCATCCTACCCTACCATACCCCACCTCAAACCTGTAATGTTCCGATCAGTCGTTTTGTGCTCTAGCGCGTCACTCGACGGTTTGAGGTCTTGGATAGCTTCACTTCATGTTTTATGACTTGTACGTGTAGTAGGAATCGAATTTCGGAAAGTTCAGAGTTGGTTCGGATGGAAAATTCTAGTTTTGGAAGCTTTAAGTTGGGAGAATTGACTAAGGTTTGATTTTTGAGTAACTACCTCGGAATCAGGATTTGAAGGTTCCAATAAGTTCGTATGATGAGTTCGGACTTGGGTGTATGTTCGAGTTGAGTATCAGGTCGTCCGGGAGCATTTCAGCGATTGTTGTGGAAAGTTGGCATTTTAAAGATTTTAGAATTTCCTAAGTCTAGTTTGAGATGAACTTTGGTGATATCAATGTCCGTTTAGGGTTCCGAGCCTTTGAATAGGTTCGTATCATGATTTTTGACTTGTGAGTAATGTTTGGCGTCATTTCGGAATGTTTAAGTATGATTTGGACGCGTTCGTCAAAATTTTGATGTTTGAAAGTTAAAAGAAGGATTTTGATCGTTGATTTGTAATATGGAAGTTGTTTGGTGTTATCTGAGGCCTCGATAAAGTTCATGTAAAGAGACTTGTTGCTATGTTCGGACGGGGTCCCGAGGGACCCTAGTGAGTTTCGAGGTGGTTTCTGTAACGACCCGACAATTTTGAGAGTTATAGCCTTGATACCCTGTTTACTACTTCCCCTGTATCTCTTTCTGCTTATGTGACTTGCCGGGAGGTGTTGGTTGTGGTTTCAGAGCATTTTGGGACACTTAGTCCCTAAAACCGAAGGTTAAGTCTTAGGATTTTGTCTGTAGTTGGAACTGTGTGAAGATGACCCCGGAATGGAGTTTCGTCGGTTCCCTTAGCTCTGCTGGGTGAGTTTGGGCTTAGGGGCGTGCCCGAATTGTGTTTTTGAGGTCTGTAGCTTATTAGGCCTGAAATGATGACAGTCAAAATTTTTGGAGATTTTGACCGGTAGTGGCCTCTTTGGTACCAGGGTCGGATTCCGATTTCGGAAATTGGAGTAGGCCCGTAATGTTGAATATGACTCGTGTTCAAAATTTAGGGTCAATCAAGCGTGGTTTGATAGGTTTCGGTATCAGTTGTAGAAATTTGAAGTTTCAAGTTCATTAAGTTTGAATCGGTGATTCGTGTTTTTAGCATTGTTTGATGTGATTCGAGGGCTCGACTAAGAAGGAGCACATATGCGGAATTGGGCAGCTCAAGCTGGGTTTGCAGGTGCGGAGGCATTTGCGCCGAAGCGGCCTCACTTCTGCGATTGGACTATTTGCAAGAGCGGTGTGGGTCGCAGGTGCGGCTCCTTGGTCGCAAGAGTGGAACCGCAGGTACGGCGCCTCTCTCGCAGATGTGGACCCAGAGGACTTAAGTTAAGTTTGCACCTGAGACAGAATTTTCGCAGGTGCAATTATTGGCCCGCAAATGCGACATCTTTGGGCAGAAAAAGGAAAATTCGAGGGTTTGATTCCCATTTCAATTTTAGGACTTTGAGAGCTCGGTGTGAGGCGTTTTTTCGAAGGTTCTTCAAGGAAATTGTTGGGGAAAGTGATTCTTACCCTGATTGGACTATATTTCATGAATCTATTGCTATTTTCATCATCTAATTTGAAAGGCAATTTGAGGTCGGATTCGAGTAATTCTTGTATGGTTGGACTCATGAGTGAATGGGTGTTCATATTTTGTGACTTTTACACAATTTCAAGACGTGGTTCTGGGGAGGCTTTTTGGTCGATTTCCAAATTTCTTGTTTTCGCTTAGATTTCATTAATTAGATTAGTTTCTTATAGATATGTTTAAGGTATGTAATTTATTTTTGCTAGATTTGGGTCATTCGGAGTCGGATATTCGTGGGAAAAGCATTACTACCGATTGATTGAGCTTGATTCGAGGTAAGTGACTTGCCTAACCTTATGTGGGGAAAATCTCCTTACGATTTGGTGTTGTTATGATATGTGAGCACCGTGTACACGAGGTGACGAGTGCGTACACGAGCTATTTGTTGAAAAAACATATTTTTACTGAGTAATAACTTGTTTTCATCTTATTTGAATATACTAGCATGTGTAGTTATCTTGTTAGCCTAGAATAGCATGTCTACGTGCCTTAATTGCCTATCTAAACCCTTTGCAACATGCTTAGTGGATTCCTGCTTCTTTTCTTGACTTGTACTTAGTCTAAACTGTAGGTTTTCTTGTTGTAACTGTTATGTTCATTTTGTTTGAGTTGCGTATTTATTTTGGGACTACGGGACGGTATCCCAGGAGATCCCCTGCATGTTTACTTTTGGGACTACAGGACGGTATCCCGGGAGATCCCCCTGCACATTTACTTTTGAGACTACGAGGCGGTACCTCAAGAGTTCTCCCTACACATTTACTTTTGAGACTAGGAGGCGGTACCTCGGGAGTTCTCCCTGCATATTTATTTAGGGACTACGAGATGGTATCTCGTGAGTTTCCCTGCTGTTTAACCTGTGTGTTGTACTATTATTTGTTGTGTTTCCCTTCGTTAAATTCTAATCTAATATTATATTGTATATCTCCTGCCTTATTTATTATTTACCAGTGGGCCTGACCAGACCTCGTCACTACTCGACCGAGGTTAGGCTTGGCACTTACTGGGTACCATTGTGGTGTACTCATGCTACTCTTTTTCACATGTTTTCTTGTGCACATCCAGGTACATCATTCCAGCCTCACTACTAGTTGTGCATCTGATGTTGTTACGGAGACTTCAAGTTACATCTGGCATGTACGCAGACCTACGAGTCGCCCTCTATCTCTTTGTGTAGTTCTTCATCTACTACTTCTAAATACCAATGTATAGAATAGTTAGTAAATTCTTAAAAGCTTGTGACTTATGATATTCCGGATCTTGGGAGAAATTCTGTATGTATTTTGTGAGAGTTGTTATTGTATATGCCGAGCGGTATTTCTATCAATTATTTAATTACTATTGCTGTTAGTGGTTTAGATTTATGCTTTCATATTCGTTGTTATTCCGCAAATGTTAGGCTTACCTAGTCGTAGAGATTAAGTGTCGTCACGAATTCTCACGGAGGGAAGATTGGTCGTGAATATTTCGGACCATTTCTAGGCTATTTTTAATTGCTGGTTTTTGGTTACAGCAGTGTGCATCACGATTGCGGAAATTGGATCGCGTTCGCGAAGAGAAAAATGGGAGAACGGGGTCTGTGAATCACTTTCGCGGAGGCAGATTCGCGTTCGCGAAGAAGAAATTTCTGTTGCATAGGGATGACTTTGGAAACTTATATCTTGCAATTTATAAAGAATTTGGAAATTATCCAAAAAATAAAGTTGTAGCCCGTGGTGTCTAGTTTTAAGAAAGTAAAACCATTTGTCATTTAGAGTCTTGTACAAATAGTTATGACTATTATACTAAAGTCTGTCTGGAGGAGTTGGACAGCTTGTTCTTTGCGATTGCGATTGGTTTTCTGCCATAGCCAAGAGCAATTTTGAGCTGAGAAAATTTATGCTTCGCGATCACAAAGCATTTTCCATGATCGTGAAGGGTAAATACCTGGGCAAAAGCTATATTTCGGGGGTGGCTCATTTTCACCTCATTCCTTCCATGGGAGCGACTTTGGGGTGATTTTGGAGTGCCATTTTCATCATAAAACTTTAAGTAAGTGATTTCTACACCTCGTGAGTTAAATACATGGTTTATATGTGGATTAAAACATGAATATTTATGGAAATTGGACGTGGAATTGAGAATAAATTATATATTTGAGTTCGTGATGTTATGGGTAAAGTTTATCATCAAAATTTTTTGAAATAGGGTCACGTGGGCCTGAGGGTTGACTTTTCAAGCGGGGTTGAGAATTATTACAAATTGTTAAACTATACGCATTGGAGTATATTTTGATTGATTTGCACGTTGTTTGACTAGTTTCGAAATGTTTGTCTTTGAGTTGAGGTTAGAGAGGCGTTGGAGCCGGTTATGGAACTTCAGAGCGAGGTAAGTCTCCTGTCTAACCTTGTGAGGGTGAAACTACCCTCTAGTTGATGTAATTGTTATGTGCTACTAGTTGGGGGCGCTACGTATGCACGAGGTGACGAGAGTCCGCACGTAGCTAAAGCATGTTATGTCTGGGTAGACTTAGGACTTTATCATGTAATATTTGAGTTATTTGAACACATTCTGATGGTTTAATTAATTGAATTTATAACTGAAATTGATTTATAAATATTTGTATATATTAGGACGAGCCTTATCACCTTGAGTTGTTGGCAATTTATTTTAGAAACGGTAAAGGTTATATTCACTTTCTGCTCATGTACTGTATTGTAAGCACGTGTCTCGTAATTTAGTAATTTCTTTCCTTTCTTGTGGATCGGGCCGAATGCCTCGGCAGTATAATAGATGCATCTATGGTTTGTGCTGCTCGACCCTCAACAGTGTACACATTATTACGGATCGGGCCGAACGACCTCGGCATAATTGTGTGTTATTTCGTTGGCAATATGAATATTCACTAGATTATCCTTCCAATGATGCTTGGCATTTTATATGGTATTTCTTATCCGTTTGATATTGGTAATTGATATATCTTAGTTGTTGAGGTATAATACAAGACTGAGAAATTCATACCTTTAAAAGAAAATTTTGGAAGATTATGTAACTTACAGATTTACCCCATTATTGTTGTGTGCTTCATATCTGCTTATGATTTATTATATTGCTTTATTGGACCTCTAGTAAGTGTCGATGTCGACCCCTTGTCACTACTTCTCCGGGGTTAAGCTAGATACTTACTGGGTACACGTTGGTTTACATACTCATGCTGCACCTCTGCACCAAATGTGCAGGATCTGGCATGTTTATTTGGTGGTCACCTTGGCGCATAGGCGGAGTTTATGGTGAGCTGCAAATTCCAGGCTAGTATCGCAACCACAGAGCCTCCATCGTATTACTTACTTTATCCTATCTTATTAACATTCTAGATAACAACATACCCAGTAGTATCCCACAGCGTGGGGTCTGGGGAGGGTAGTGTGTACCCAGACCTTACCCCTACCTTGTGAGGATAGAGAGGTTGTTTCCAATATACCATCGGCTCAAGAAAGCATAAGCACCACAATAATGGAAAGATAGACAAGAGGAACAGTACCAAAAAGCCATATATAAGCATAATAAAAACAACAATATAGTAAGGTGATCAACAATGAAAGAAAACAACGGTTAGTCATAAAAACCTACTACCAACAGAAAATGTGTCACGACCCAAATACCTAACATGTCGTGATGGTGCCTATCGTGGAACTAGGCAAGCCTACATTCTCAATATGATTAACATATATAACAGACGTGAGCTAAAGTAGTTGAGCTAACCAAAGGTTTACATACAATGGGGTAAAGACCCAAAACACAAGTGCGAAATAATAGCCCAACATCGGGGTGTCACTAAGTCATGAGCATCTAACAACCAATCTAGAAACAGAGTCTACTACAGTCTATGCCAAATGCCAATACAAGAGAGAAAAGATAATAAGAAAGGAGAAACAAGGACTACGGACACCAGCAGCTACCTCGTAAGTCTCCGAAAATCAGCTCACGCACGAACTCAATGACCGCTAGAACCGTACACACCTGGATCTGCACATGAAGTGCAGGGTGTAGTATGAGTACTACCAACTCAGCAAGTAACAAAATTAAATAAGGAGATGAGAAGCAGTGATGAACTATGAAAATATAATTCATTTCAAAAGTTTTCAGTAAAGAGTGAACATGCTTTCAAATCTGGTAGTTAAGTCAAATCAATTCGAGCTCAAGTAAAACAGATAAGAATCTTCCAGAAATTTCACAACAACAACATATAACGACTAAGTGTAACAATATATAAAAGCAAGTACAACCTCTCAAGGCAGCAGTCACTCGACGCATCTCAACAGCTCATACTCTCGGCTCTCAACCCTCAATACACACTCTCAATAGGTACCTGCGCTCACTAGGGGTGTACAGACTCCAGAGGGGTTCTTTCAGCCCAGGCGCTATATTATTGCGGCGTGCAACCCAATCCATGCACCTCACATAGCTCACACCTAGGCACTCATGCCCTATCTCAGTCACTAGCCTCTCGGGCTCACAGAATATCACAATAATCAGCCCAAACTAAGAATACAACAAGTATAAACAAGAAATGAGAGAGCACTGAGATATGATACACAAGTAAGACGATGATTGAGTACAAGACATCAATTAGCAGTCAATTCAACAAGTATACGACCGCTGCGGGTACCAACAGTGATATCATATGTCGTAAGCATGGTTTCTAACATGAATCGCAGTCAATTGCTCAACAACACGGGAAAAGCAGGTAATAAAAATGGACTATTCGACTTTACAGTCTCACAGGACAGACCAAGTCTCTATCCCTCACGGTGCACTCTCACACACCTGTCACCTAGCATGTGTGTCACCTCCAATATTCACATCATACAGATTCTCGGGGTTTCATACCCTAAAAACCATATTAAGACTGTTACTTACCTCAACCGCGCAAAAATCCTACTTTGAAATGCCCTTGCCTCTCGAATCGGCCTCCAAATGACCCGAATCTAGCCACAAACAGAACGAGATAATCCATATAGGCTAAAAGGATCAATTCCACAAGAAAACTACTAAAATCTAGCCCAAATCCGAAATTGGCTCAACCCCCCTGCCCCTCCCCCCAGACCCACATCTCGAAACCCGACGGAAGTCACAAAACCCGAAAGCCCATTCACTCACAAGTCTAACCTTACCAAATTTATCAAAATCCGACCTTTATTGCCCCTCCAAAACCAAAAAATTCACTCTCCAATTCTCAAGCCCTAAACCCCCAAATTTCCAACTCAATTCCCTTATTAGATGATGAAAAAAGCCATAGATTCACGAAATTTAGACCAATCCGGATTATAATTACTTACCCCTAACGTTTTTGAAAATCCTCGAAAATTCGCCTCTCTCCCGAGCTTCTCAAGTCCAAAAATAAAAAATGGAAGTCCAACCCTCGAGCTGGTGTTTTTTTGCCCAGAACTATCGCACATGTGGTATTCTTGTCGCTTCTGCGATGTGGCATTGCGGAAATTCCATCAAAGGTGAAGATTTCACTTAAAATCCCTGACCTCGCTCATGCGGCTCCAAGAATCCATCGACCCTCGCAGGTGCAGGAAAATCTTCGCATATGAAGCTTCTTCCCAGCTCCATTTTGGTCGCATATGCGACTCCTTCTTCGCTTTTGCGGACTCGCGCCTGCGATTCCCACTCCACAGGTGCGGTTACACCAGTAGCAGCAGCTTTATCTACAATTTCTTAACTCTCATCAAGCCGTTAACCACCCGAAATCACCCCGAGGCCTTCGGAACCTCGACCAAACATACCAACAAGTCCTATAATACGATACGAGCTCACTCGAACCTTCGAATCACTCAAAACAACATCAAAACACCCAATTACACCCGGATTCAAGCCTAAAGAACTTCTAAACTGTCGAATTCCACAAATGACGCTAAAACCTACCAAACCACGTCTGATTGACCTCAAATCTTACACACAAGTCAAAAATGACACCACGAACCTACTCAAACTTTTGGAAATCCATTCTGACCCCGATATCAAAATTTCCACCGACGGCCAAAAATCGCCAAAATTCCAACTTTCACCAATTCAAGCCTAATTCTACTACGGACCACCAAATCACATTCCGGACGCGCTCCTAAGTCCAAAATCACCTAACGGAGAATCCAAGGTCGTTTACACGCAAGTCGGCATCCGGTCGACTTTTCCAACTTAAGCTTCCAGTTATGAGACTAAGTGTCTCAATTTACTCCAAAACCACTCCGGACCCGAACCAACCAACCCGACAAGACATAATACAACTGTAAAGAAAACAAGAAGCAGAAATGGGGGAAACGGGGCTATAACTATCGAAACGACCGGCCGGGTCATTTTATCCTCCCACTTTTAAACAAATATTCGTCCTCGAATAGGTCTAGAAACATACCTGGAGTCTCAAATAGGTGTGGATATCTACTCCGCATCTCTCGCTCGGTCTCCCAAGTGGCCTCCTCCATAGGTTGGCCTCTCCAGTGCATCTTCACTGAAGCTACATCCTTTGACCTCAACTTTCGAACCTGCCACCCCAAAATGGCCATCGGCTCCACATAATAAGTCATATCACTATCCAACTGAACTGTGCTGAAATCTAAAACATGGGACTGATTGCCGATATAATCCCGGAGCACAGAAACATGAAATATTTGATGCACACTCAACAAGCTAGGTGGCAAGGCAAGCTTGTAAGCCACCTCCCCAATCCTCTGAAGTACCTCAAAAGGCCCAATGAACCGGGGGCTCAACTTGCCCCTCTTCCCAAACCTCATAACACCCTTCATGGGTGATACCTTCAGCAGAACCTTCTCCCCGACCATGAAAGACACATTACAGATCTTCGTGTCAACATAGCTCTTCTTCCTAGACTGCGCCATGCGAAACCGCTCCATAATCAATTTCACCTTGTCTAATGCATCCTGGACCAAGTCTGTACCCAAGAACCTAGTCTCACACGGCTCAAACCATCCCACCGGATATTTACATTGTCTCTCATATAAAGCCTCGTACGAAGCCATATGAATGCTTGACTGATAACTATTTTTATATGAAAACCCCCGCGGGCGGCAAAAACTGGTCCCATGAACCCCCAAATTCAATGACACAAGCGCGTAACATGTCCTCCAATATCTGGATAGTGCGCTCAGACTGTCCGTCCGTCGGAGGGTGAAAGGTTGTGCTCAACTCAACCTGAGTACCCAACTCTCACTGCACAGCCCTCCAAAATTGCAATGTAAATTATGTGCCTCTATCTAAAATGATGGAAACTAGGACACCATGAAGGCGAACAATCTCTCGGATGTAAATCTTAGCCAACCGATCTGAAGAATAAGTACTACCAACTGGAATGAAGTGCACGAACTTGGTCAGCCGATCCACAATCACCCAAATAGCATCGAACTTCCTCGAAGTCTGTGGGAGCTCAACTACGAAATCCGTGGTGATCCGCTCCCACTTCCACTCTGGGAACTCTAACTTCTGAAGCAAGCCACCAAGTCTCTAATGCTCGTACTTAACATGCTGACAGTTCAGACATCGAGCCACAAACCCAACTATATCCTTCTTCATCCTCATCCACTAATAGTGTTTTCTCAAATCCTGGTACATCTTCGGCACCCGGATGGATGGAATACCGCGAGTTGTGGGCCTTCTCAAGAATCAACTCCCGTAGCCCAACTATATTGGGAACACATATCTGGCCCTGCATCCTCAACACCCCATCATCACCAATAGTCACATCTCTAGCATCACCTCACCGGACCTTGTCCTGAAGTGTAGCAAATTCCTTACTCCATTTTTCAGAAGTTTCCCCAAATATAATATCATCCACATATATTTGCACAACCAGGAGTTCTTTACCGTTTTCCTTTAAGAACAAGGTGCTGTCAATTTTTCCTCGTTTGTACCCATGTTCTAGCAGGAATTTTGATAGCCGCTCATACCATGCTTTAGGTGCTTGTTTGAGACCATAGAGATCCGTGTCAAGTTTGTATACGTGGTCAGGTGACTCCTTGCTTTCAAAACCTGGAGGTTGTTTGAAAAATACATCTTTCTTCAAATAGCCATTGAGAAGGGCACTCTTAACATCCATCTGATGGAGAGTGAATTCCATATGTGCAGAAAATGCTATAAGAAGTCTGATTGCCTCCAGTCTTGCCACAGGGGCTAAAGTCTCATCATAGTCAATTCCCTCTTCTTGACTATGCCCTTGAACAACCAGTCTGTCCTTGTTTCTTGTAACAGTTCCATCCTCATCGAGCTTGTTCCTGAAGACCCACTTTGTGCTAATCACTGATCTATCTAGTGGCCTGGGTACCAAGTGCCATACTTGACTTATTTCAAACTGATTCAGCTCTTCTTGCATGGAATTTACCCAATCAACATCTTGTAGGGCTTCACCAATGTTCTTTGGCTCGATTTAGGATAGAAAGGCATCAAACGCACACAAATTTTTCAAGGAGGCTCTTGTTTTGATTTCGGATGACAAATCTGTTATGATGTTCTCAAGAGGGTGAGAACTTTGACATCTGTGTGGTTTTAGCACCAATTTTTCACTTTGGATGATTCTATGGTGTCTTGTTGTTGTGGAACAGGATCAGGGCTAGGGTTCACATGTTGAGTTTCCCATGTCATGTTGCTTGGGATAGTTGGACCTGGTCCATCACCTGTTCCATCTCCCATGGCTGTTCAATGTGTTCACTGCTTCTCACCAGTCCAAGCTCCTCATCTTCTGGTTCCTGTCTCTCAGAAAGAGTGTTAGTTTCATCAAAGACAACATGCACACTCTCTTCTACACACATAGTTCTTTTATTGTACACTTTATAGGCTTTGCTATGTGATGAATATCCCAAGAATACTCCCTCATCACTTCTGGGATCAAATTTACCTAGGGAATGTTTTCCATTATTGTGCACAAAGCATTTGCATCCGAAAGCCCTAAGATGGGATATGTTGGACTTTTTCCTTTTAAGTAATTCATAAGGAGTCTTCTCTACCAGTGGACTGGTCATGCATCTACTGATTATATAGCAAGCAGTGTTTATTGCTTCTGCCCAGAAGCTATGTGGTAGTTTGTTAGAACGAAGCATGGTTCTTGCCATGTCTTCAAGAGTTCTATTCTTTCTTTCCACAACCCCATTTTGCTGTGGGGTTCTAGGGGCAGAAAAGTTGTGATTGATACCATGTTCTTCAAAGAACTCAGCAAACTTTGCATTCTCAAATTCAGTACCATGGTCAGATCTTATTGATGCTAGTTGATGTCCTAACTGATTTTGAGTTTTCTTAACAAATGAGATGAACATATCAAATGCTTCATCCTTAGATGCCAGAAATAAGGTCCACGTGAACCTTGAGTAATCATCAACTAACACCATCACATATTTCTTACCACCTCTGCTCAGAGTTCTCATTGGACCACACAGATCCAGATGAACCAGTTCCAACATCCTTGTGGTACTGATCATTTTCTTACTTTTGAATGAGGATCTTACCTGCTTCCCCCTCGCACATGCCTCACAAACTTTGTCTTCCTTGAACTTAATGTTAGGGAGTCCCGTCACTAAGTCCTTAGAGACTAATTTGTTAAGCTGATTTAGACTTGCATGACCAAGTCGTTTGTGCCAAAGGAGGGGATCACTGTCCAAAACACTCAAGCAAGTGAGTTCATTTTCAGACAGTGTGGACAAGTCTATGACATAGATATTATTAATTCTCTTTCCCTGCAAAACAATCTTGTCAGTAAGCAAGTTAATCACAAAACATTTTGAGGAAGTGAAAGCAACCAGATTACCTCTGTCACACAATTGTGACACACTGATCAGGCTGTATTTCAAGCCATCTATCAAGTACACATGTTCGATGGAACGTGTGTCATCCTTACCTACTTTTCCAACCCCTATAATTTCACCTTTCTTTCCATTTCCAAAGGAGACATTTCCTCCTTTGAGGTTTTCAAGTGAAAGGAATTGTTCCGTGTTCCCGGTCATATGCTTTGAGCAGCATTATCCTAAAACCAAATTTGGCTGCTTCCTCTCACTTGTACCTACAAAAGGAAATCATCGGTTAGTTTTAAGAACCCAAACTAGTTTGGGTCCTTTTCTATGAGAGAATGGATGAATTAAATTTTTCTGGCCCAATTTGGTAGCAAATTTTTCTTTTTAACAAACCTCTCATTTTTTCGAGTGGCCCGCTCTCTTGCAGTGCACTCAATTTTGTAGTGGTCAGTCTTACCACTGTGGGTGCAGATTTTATTTTCAGGAAGAGTGAGATACTTGCTTTTGGGATCCCACTTGGGCATTTGACTCCCAAAGCCAAGCCCTCTCCGGTTGCTACTGTGATTCTCTTGAAGACATGTCAAGGCATTAGAGGATTTATTCCATTTACAAGTTCGATCTAATTCATGTTTGACTTTGCCAAGTTCTTCTTTAAGTGTTCTTATCTATTCATCCTTGGTATACATCTTATCTTTTAGTTTTCCCATATTTTCTCCTAATATGATATGAGAATGATCAACAACCTTTTTACTGGATCCTAGCTTCAGTTTTAAGTTTTCATATTTTAGCTCTAGAATATCAGTTTCAAGTGGATGAACCTGGTTCAACAAGACAGTGTTTTTCTTTTCAGATTCACTTACTCTGATTTCCAGGTTCATGCATTTTGCTTTTAGCATTGCACATTCTTTAGAAAGTTGATCCTTCTCTTTGGTTGTTTTTTCAGAATCATCCATGAAATCAAGTAGCAACTCGGAGAGTTTTTCTTTAGGTAGGAACTTTATTTTGTTTTTAAGATGGGAGATACTTACCTCTGGTTCTTCATGTGATTCCTCATCAGATTCTCCAATTACCATGAGCGTCTGATCTTCAGTCTCACCATCTTCTGATTCTTCATCTGAACTTTCCCCCCAAGCAGCAACCATAGCTTTTGTTGTGGTTTTCTTGGGTTGGACCAGTTCCTTCTTCCTGTTCCTTCTTTCATATCTCTCCTTTTTCCATTCCAATTCCCACTGAGGACAGTTCTTGATAAGGTGGTCAGTTTTTCCACACTTGTAGCATCCCTCGTTGGTTGGCCTTTCTGGAGCTTTAGCTTTGTTGTAATTTCCTCCTCTAGAGATGTCTTTCTTCCTCATGAGAAAGTTTCTGAATTCTTTGGTAATCATGACCATCTCATCTTCATCAAGATCTGATCCCTTAGTGATCCTCAGTGCTAGACTTCTCTCCTTCTTTGGACCATCCATCTTCATTGTATGCCTTCTGAGTTCATAGGCAGTAAGGTTTCCAATTAGCTCGTCCAATCTGAGGGTTGCCATATTTTTGGATTCCTGGATAGCAGTGATCTTGCTTTCCCAGGAAATTGGCAAAACCCTTGTCAGGATTTTTTCTACCCTATCTTCTTCAAGAATTACTCTACCAAGAGACTTAAGTTCATTTGTCAAGGTTGTGAACCTTGTGTACATCTCTTGGATTGTCTCACCTTCTTTCATAGTAAAGTTTTCATACTGAGAGTATAGTAGAGTACCTCTTGATCTTTTTACCTGAGGTGTTCCTTCATGGGCTACTTGCAAGGTATCCCAGATTTCTTTGGCAGTGGTGCAGCTTTGGATTCTGCTATACTCATCTGGACCTAGTCCACACACTAGCCACTTTTTGGCCTTTGCATTCTTCTCCCTTTTCTTCAGATCCTCAGCAGTGCAGTCAGCTCTAGCCTTTGGTACATCAACACCTTCAGCAGTCTTATTCATGGTAGCTAGAGGACCATCAGTGACTATGTCCTAGAGTTCATAGTCTTCTTCGATCAGGTGGTCCTTCATCCTGTTCTTCCACGNGGTTCTTCTTGGTGTTCCAACTTCTACTGGTGCGGAATAATAAATACAGTAAAGTAAAAACACAGAGATTTTACGTGGAAAACACCTGGATCAAAAGGTGAAAAAACCATGACCTACTCCTCAGTAGGATTTTCACAAACTCTTTACTACAACTCTAAGCCAAACAACATTTACAAAATAAACTCTTTTGTAAACCTAGGACTAACTCTAATCCCTTTGTAGCAACCTAGCCTCTAGCTTTTTGCGACAAGCTTCAAGTTAACTCTAACTTGAACAATGTGTACCTATTACAATTGCTTCTAAGAAAGATGAAAAGATACAATATTAAATCACCTACTACAACCAACTAGACTTGAAAGACAAACAGATGGAACTGGTTCTTCTAGCTGGTCAGTAACCTTTGTGTCGCACAAGGATTCTGCTTGCAAAATATCTCTCGGAATTTTTCTTTCAATTCTTGTTTCACTTCTGCCTTTGCGCGATCCTTCTTCAGCAGGAATGCTTCAACACTTTATAGATTCAGTCATTGAGATATGTTGTTCAATTCTAATGCAACTCTTCCTTGGTGGAAGAGTTTGTATTAAACTCAACTTCCTTCCTTTGTTAATATCCTTGCTGAATTCAAACTCTAACCTCTTATCAATTTGCAACCTTTTCGCTTTAGGAGACAACCTCTTAGTTCAGATAATTCACATAACTTGTTATCTCCTACACATGGACTCTTCGCGTGCCAATGAGTCTGTTTCACTATGATATCCTGATGGGCCTGGTTCAACTTGGTAGACACTTGTCAATCTTCAAAACCATGCAGTGACTTGGGTCAACACAACCCTTCTAAACCATCCACTGAGACTTCAAGTATGAAATCACTCAACTGGGTACATAGTCTATAGAATCGCTCCACTCAACCCTCGGCGACCCCGGCATTGCCAACGTCACAGTCTTAGCATGAAAATCTAGAATAGCATGGCATGGAGACAAACAATCCATACCCAATATCACATCAATATCAACCATACTGTGCAACAAAAGATCCACTCTGGTCTCCAGACCCCCAATAGTCACCACGCATGACTGATATATGAAGTTCACAATAATAGTATCACCCACATGAGTAGATACATGTACAGATGAAACTAAAGACTCGCGAGGCATATCCATAAAATGCACAAAATATGAGGAAACATATGAGAAGTGGAACTAGGGTCAAATAATACAGAGGCATCTCTGTGGCAAACTGGAGACAATACCTGTAATCACAGCATCTGAAGCAATGGCATCTGGTTTGGTAGGGAGGGCATAGAAACGGGCCTCGCCACCCCTTGATCTGCCTCCCTCTCTCGGTCAACCACTAGCTGACTGGGCTTCACCCCGGGCTGGCTGAGCGGGTGGTGGAGGGACCGGTGCTGATAACATAGACTGACTCCTCTGTGGAGCGGGACCTACCACTATACGGGGACACTCTCTCCTCATGTCACCAAACTCCCCACACTCATAACAACTCCATGGTGCTGGTGCTAGGGACTGAAGGGAGCCTCGAGCACCGGGATAACTGGCAGAAGGACCCGACATAGACGAACCCTGGACCGATGGAGCACGGGACGAACTCTGTGCTGGAAGGGCACCGAGAGATGAACGACCCTGCTGATAACTGTGAGAACCATGGCCAGATGATGCACCACGATGAACTGGGCGAGCCGTCTGATCATGTCTGAAAGGACGACCTCTACTGTGCTGGAACTGACCCTCAAAAGGAGCTTCGCTGAATCCACCCTATCCACGAGTCCTCTTGGCCTCCCTCTCAACCCTCACCTGACTGCGAACCATCTCAATATGATGAGAAATGTCGACAACCTCATAAAGGTTATCACCAGACTCTCTCTCTGGTCATCAACAATCGCAGCTTAAAAGTGAGGCCATCTATAAACCACCCGATCCTCTCCCTGTCTGTGGGAACCAACTAGATAGCATGACTGGCCTACTCCAAGA
The DNA here is from genome assembly GCA_005239495.1 of Nicotiana undulata. NCBI lineage: Eukaryota > Viridiplantae > Streptophyta > Magnoliopsida > Solanales > Solanaceae > Nicotiana > Nicotiana undulata. The sequence continues at coordinate 14,764 of ML292602.1, read as the reverse complement.
ATCGCATCTCATACTGCGTCACACATATATCACCTTGACAAAATTGCTCAAACTATTTGCGCAGCTCCTCTCTGTGGGACTGAGGCACGAACTTCTCTAAAAAGATAACGAAGAACTACAACTAGGTAAGGGGTGCTGTGCCAACTGGTCTACGCCTCTCGTAAGCCTCCCACCAACTGAATGTAGCCCTAGAGAACTGAAAGGTAGTGAACGAGACCCCACTGGTCTCCAGAATACCTACTGTACGGAGTATCCTTTTACACCTGTCCAAGAAATCATGTGCATCCTTTCCCTCTACACCATTGTAAGATGAAGGTTGGAGTCTCCTAAACCTATCCAATCTACGTTGCTCATCCTCAGGCATGGCAGGAACACATAGTCTTGAGCAGCTCCAACCGACTGGGCTAGTGGTGCCCCCGGTGTCTAGAGTCCCTGAACTACCTGCTCAGGTGTGCGGGCGGCAGGAGTCTGAGTGCCTTCCCCGGCCTGAGAAGTGGTTGCGGCCGTGGAACCAGAGACCGCTTGAGCAAGGTCGGCGCACACGGTCAGAATCTGAGCTAAGGCCTCCTGAAGGATAGGAATCACGATGAGCATAGGTGGTGCCTGAGCAGGTCCTGCTGGAGTATCCACAATTGGGATATGGTCCTAACCTGGGGAAACTGGTGGATCTGTAGGTACTGCCCTAGCTACTGTGCGGGCTGCACCTCTGCCCTTATCGCGGGCTCTACTGCGACCTCGGCCTCTCGCAACCCTGGCTGGTAGTACTAGTAGTTGTCCATCCTGCCTAGTAGTATGAGTCCTCACCATCTGTGATAGAATGAAACAACATAAGTTTAGCTACCAGAATCAACAGATTCGCACGACAAGAATTCAAGAATGTCGAGTTTTTCAAAGGGTTCCGCAGCCTCTCGAAGATAAGTACAGACGTCTCCATACCGATCCGCGAGACTCTACTAAACCTGCTCATGACTCGTGATACCTATGTAACCTAGGATCTCATACCAACTTGTCATGACTCAAATACCTAACCTGTCGTGATGGCCCCTATCATGGAACTGGGCAAGCCAACATTCTCAATATGATTTCAATATATAAAAGAAAATGGAAGGTTTACATGCAACGGGGTAAATACCCAAAACACAAGTGCGCAATAATAGCCCAACATCGTGGTGTCACTAAGTCATGAGCATCTAGCAACCAGTCTAGAAACAAAGTCTACTACAGTCTGTGCCAAATGCCAATACAAGAGAGAAAAGATAATAAGAAAGGAGAAACAAGGACTGCGGACACCAGCAGCTACCTCGTAAGTCTCCGAAAATCAGCTCGCGCACGAACTCAGCGACCCCCAAAACCATACACACCTGGATCTGCACATGAAGTGCAGGGTGTAGTATGAGTACAACCAACTCAGCAAGTAACAGAATTAAATAAGGAACTAAGAAGCAGTGAAGAGCTATGAAAATACAGTCCATTTCAAAAGTTTTCAGTAAAGAGTGAACATGCTTTCAAATCCGGTAGTTAAGTCAAATCAGTTCGAGCTCAAGTAAAACATACATGAATCTTCCAGAAATTTCACAACAACAACAACAACAAATAACAACTAAGTGCAACAATATATAAAACCAAGTACAGCCTCTCAAGGCAGCAGTCACTCGACTCATCTCAATAGCTCATACTCTCGGCTCTTAGCCCTCAATACATACTCTCAATAGGTACCTGCGCTCATTGGGGGTTTACAGACTCCGGAGGGGCTCCTTCATCCCAAGAGCCATATTGTTGCGGCGTGCAGCACGATCCAATATTGTTGCGGCGTCCAACCCTATCCAATATTGTTGCAGCATGCAACCCGATCTAATATTGTTGCGCCATGCAACCTGATCCATAATATATATATATATATATATATATATATGAAGGCTTGTTGCAGCGTGCAACCCGATCCATATACCTCACATAGCTCACAACTCGGCACTCGGTACCTATCTCAGTCAGTAGCCTCTCCAGCCTCTCGGGCTCACACAATAACACAATAATCAGCCCAAACTGAGAATACAACAAGTAAAAACAATAAATGAGAGAGCATGAAGATATGATACACAAGTAAGACGGTGACTGAGTACAAGACTGTAATTAGCAGTCAATTCAACAAGTATACGACCGTTGCGGGTCCTAACAGTGATATCATATGGCCTAATCATGGTTTCTAACATGAAACGCAATCAATTGCTCAACAACACGGGAAAATAGGGTAATAAATATGGACTATTCGACTTTACAGTTTCAAGGGACGGACCAAGTCTCTATCCCTCACGGTGCACGCTCACACACCCGTCACCTAGCATATGCGTCACCTCTAATATTCACATCATATCGAGGTTTCATACCCTCAAAACCAGATTTAAGATTGTTACTTACCTCAACCGCATAGAAATCCTACTCCGAAATGCCCTTGACTCTCGAATTAGCCTCCAAATGTCGCGAATCTAACCACAAACAGAACGGAAATAATCAATATAGGCTAAAAGGATCAATTCCACAAGAATACTACTAACATCTAGCCCAATATCAAATTTATCAAATTCTGACCTCAATTGCCCCTCCAAAACCCCAAAATTAATTATCCAATTCTCAAGCCCTAATCCCCCGAATTGCCTACTCAATTCCCTAATTAGATGATGAAGTAAGCCATAGATACAAGAAGTTTAGACCAATTCGGCTTAGAATTACTTACGCCCAACGTTTTCCTGGAAAATACTCGAAAAATTACCTCTTCCTGAGCTTCTCAAATCCAAAAATCGAAAATGGAAGTACAACCCTCAAACTGGTGTTTTTCTGCCAAGTAATACTGCACTTGCGGTCTTCTTGTCTCTTCTGCAATGCCGCACCTGTGGAAATTCCATCGCAAGTGCGAATTTCACTTAAAATCCCTGACCTCGCTCTTGCGGCTCCAAGACCGCATTTGCGCCTATCACAGGTGCGGGAATCCATCGAACATGCGGCCATCCATCGCACTTGCGCCCAGCTGCCCGCATCTGCGACCCTCGCAGGCGCGGGAAAATCTTCGCACATGCGGTTTCTTCCCAGCTCCTTCTTGGCCGCATCTGCGGCTCTTTCATCACTTCCGCGGACTCGCACCCGCGGCTCCCGCGTCACAGGTGTGGTTACATCAGTAGCAGTTGCTTCAGCTGTAATTCCTTAACTTCCATCAAGTCGGTAACCACCCGAAATCACCCCGAGGCCCTCGAGACCTCGACCAAACATACCAACAAGTCCTATAACCCGATACGAACTTAGTCGAACCTTCGAATCACTCAAAACAACATCAAAACACCCAATTATACCCGGATTCAAGCTTAAAGAACTTCTAAACTTCTGAATTCCACAAACGACGCTGAAACCTACTAAACCACGTCCGATTGACCTCAAATTTTACACACAAGTCAAAAATGACACCACGAACCTACTCCAACTTCCGGAAATCCATTCCGACACCGATATAAAAAAATTCCAGTGCCGGCCAAAAATCTCCAAAATTCCAACTTTCGCCAATTCAAGCCTAATTCTACCACGGACCACCAAATCAAATTCCGGATGCGCTCCTAAGTCCAAATCACCTAATGGAGCTAACGGAACCATCAAAATTCAAATTCGAGGTCGTTTACACACAAGTCGACATCCGGTTGACTTTTCCAACTTAAGCTTCCAATTAAGAACCTAAGTGTCTCAATTCACTCCAAAACCACTCCGGAGCCGAACCAACCAACCTGGTAAGACTTAATACACTTGTAAAGCACAAAAGAAGCAGAAATGGGGGAAATAGGGCTATATCTCTCGAAATGACCGGCGAGTCATTACAAAGAGAGACTGCGTGTCAATACTACTGTTATGAACACTGTAGACTACCTACTTTACTACCCTAATCCTCGACCTCTATACCTTCCTATTAAGGTTCATGTCCTCGGTCAGCTGAAGTTGCATCGCGTCTTTCCTAATCATCTCTCCCTACCTCTTCTTAGGCCTACCTCTACCTCTTCGTAAAGGTATTATTATTGTACTCCTTATAAATGCCCATGCACTTGTGGCACTAGGTTTTGGGATATTCTAGTTGATGACTACGGATTTGTATATTATTATCACCTTTCATTTCCTTTTTCAGACTACTAGTTATGTATGTACCCGTTATTTTAGAGGTGTAAACCTCCTTACTTAATTACAATTATGATTTTAAAAATAATAAAATGAATAATTAAGTTGTTAGTTCACTGTTGGCTTGCCTAACGGCGACGTTGGGCGCCTATAGTGGGTTTTGGGTCGTGTCAAAACCTCACCCACCATCCACCCTAAATAGAACTATTATTAAGAGAACTTTCTTTTATTGTAGATAGAGTACTATTTTCCCAACAAAATGAGTATATTCTTTTCATGATGTAGTAAAAATATTTTCTTTCATTTCAAAGAAATGAGTACTTTCTTTTCATGATTTAAAAAAAGCATTTTCTTTCATTTCAACAAACTACGTTTTTTTAAATAGAAAAAGTATTTTTTTTCAACAAAATGAGTATTTTCTTTTCATGATGTAGAAAAAGTATTTTATTTTATTTTAACAAACTAAGTATTTTCTTTTCCTAAAATAGAAAAGGTATTGTTTTCCCAGCAAAACGAGTATTTTCTTGTTATTATGAAGAAAAAATATTTTCTTCATTTCAACAAACTGAGTATTTTTGTTTCGTGATGTAGAGAAAATATTTTCTTTCGTTCAATAAAATGAGTAACTCTGTTTCATGTTGTAGAATGGTGTCACGACCCCAAAATCTCACTTTAGAAGTCGCGATGGCCCCTAGTCACTGGTAGGTAAGTCTAACACATGCTGAGTATTAATGGAATTTAACTAACTTAATTGCAATACATTGAATAACAACTTAAACAACATAGCAGAACCAGCATCGGTCATACAATCCCAAAACGGGTAGTACAAGTCATAAGCTTTTCTGAGAGTAACTAGAAATATTAAGTACATTACTATCCCAGAATAATAGTAAATAGTGGAAATGAAAGACAACAGAAGGTGACTTCGGGGCCAGTGAATGTCAAGCCGATATACCTTAAAGTCTCCAGCTGCAATGACATAAGTCTCAAAACCTACTCGACCAAAAGTACCTCGATCTGCACAAAAACGCAGAAGCGTAGCATGAGTACAACATAGTGTTACATAGTAAGTATCAAGCCTAACATCGGTAAAGTAGTGACGAGGTCATGTCAAAACACCTACTAGACATAGAAACATGTGCAAGATATAATATGAAGCTAACAATGAAAAGAACATCAATGTAAGACCAACAACGGAAGGATCACAAATTTACAACCAACAGTGAAAATAATAGAAGCACATATGGCCACAAAAAATAACCAGGTAATAAAGCAACAACATAGTTAGAATACATATGAAATATGAATGAACTCAAGTAAGCAAAACTGATGACAACTCAATTAATTAAATCATTCCTAATGCACGAATTACAACAAGAATTACCATGAGGTACAACGCCTCGTAATCACAAATAATGAGTCACAACTTCCAAATCTTACATGTATGGCACCTCGTGCCCATAATAGCAATCACCTTCGCACGGCAAAGTCCTTGTAATACCATGTACATCGTATTCGTATCAATATCGGCTAAGATGATTGAGGAATAATTTTAAACACAATAAAGAACAATATCAAACTTGAATAAACTAAAGTGTCAAATGAGATATTAAGTTTATTTTAGAATTCAAATAAAGTGAAACAAGGAAAGGCTGTGTAAATAGAGTATCAGGTGAGAAAATTTTGATACGCTCAAATTACACCTAAATAAATGGTGTAAAGTGGTCAATGTCAAATATAATAACCCAACTAGGTTGGGGTCAAATCACACAGGGAATAGGTGTGAAAGATTACTTGAATAGTGTGAAACTTGACTTAAATCGTAATTTTATTCAGTTAGCTTTAAAAGAGTGTTGTAATTATGTGTAGTACAAAAGACTATTGTATTGTGAGTATGTAATTAATTTGATTAAGGAAACCAAGGTTGTGTCCCCTTCAATGGAATATAATTCTATCGGTGTTAATATGATATATTTCTAATGGAAGGTCCTTTGATATGCAAATGGGTTCTAAGTGTCTACTCAATATTTCCCAATAACTGAATATTGCTTTCTCTTTATGATTTTTCCAAATATAAAAGAGTTGAAATTTAGGATAACAAATTTATGCCAAATAAAACCCACTTATTCCTAAGTGATTCTATTAAACAAGGTTTAAAGCCTTGAGTTTTTGATATTCAATTCTACCAAAACCTAACCCACTTTTCCAAGTAAAGAAAGAGAAATAGAATTAGTTAATGTTTGCGACCACCAACAACAAATGAAGAATGAGAAATGAATAAATATCAACCAATCATTATATGTATATATTCAATGATAAGCACCCATTAACATTACACCCATTTAGGGTCTACAACCTTAGTATTTAAAAATAGCTACTCATACTAAAATACAAAGATAAAATAATAATTAAAGTCATAAGGCTTACAAAAGTACAAGATTCTCTCTTCAAAAGCTTCCAAAATAATGGAGTATTCAATGCCTTCAATGTAGCCTCTTTTTCAGATAAGATGACACACAAAAGCCCTAGTAAATATGTCACGACCCAAAATCCTAACTCAGGTCGTGATGGCGCCCAACAGCAGGGTCAGGCAAGCCAACACTTATTTAACTAAGGGTTCTTCCTCCTTAAATTACATATTTCCTCATATACCAGGTTATAAGTTATGAAACATAATATCGAAAAGATAATTTATCATTTTTAAACCAAAAGCAGCCATAAGGAGGCTTGAACCAAAAATATATACAATCCATGATAACTACTACATGTGTGCCAGGAACTAGTGTCACGAGTGTCACGGGCATACTAACTGGATAGACAAAGGTAGAATATACAATCCCATTGTCTGAAACAAATAGACGGGAACATAAGCAAAAGAAACTCCATGGTGTTGTTGAGGATCGTTAGGAAAAGCAGCTCACCGTGAAGTCGGGTCTGCTACAGTCAATATCTAGCTCCGGTCTGATAACCAGAAGCACCA
>ML292600.1:292-33343 GCA_005239495.1 Nicotiana undulata | reverse complement strand
AACGTACAATATTACAGGGTGCAACATCGTTATAATTTAATACTGCAGGACGAAATATCGACGATTGCGGGGTGTAACAGTTCACACTTTGCAAACTTTACTTCTCAAAGCATACTTAAAACCTCATAAGATTTCTTCAATTTCTCTGAGCTTACCCTTCTCTCAACTCGTTCTTATTCAATCATCAACTTCTTCTTTCCTTCAGAATTAAACAACAATAATGGCCAAAATGTCTAAGTCAGTTGCCCAGAAAGAGAAAGCCTCTTCGTCATCACGATAGTCAAAAAGTAAAGCGGTGGTGCCATCTCGCATCGACAGACCTGCTTCAGTCCTGGGTCGATGTGAACCTATGTCTCGATATATCAGCTTGATAACCAAAGATGAACTCGAGCAGGTGAAGGCGGATTGTAATTGGGGGAATAAAGACGTGGTGATCCCTTCCCCCGAAGAGGATATTACTACTCATAAAGAAGGGTACCTGAGCGTGTACACTTATCCATTCACGTTGGGCCCTGTCAATCCTTCTCTACTCCCCATAGACCCAGTGATTCTTGACTTTTGCCACCAGTACCAAGTGACGCTTGGTCAAAATTACCCTCCTTCTGGCGAATCGTCAATCTGATTAGATATTTATCGAGCAAGGTCTAGGGGATGTCTTTTACCCTCGACCATCTAATCAGGCTATACAACCCTCGCTTTTATCGAGGTGGCCTGATAAAGCTGCAACGCCGATCCTCGAAATCCTTTTTCTCCAGTATCGACGAGGACAAGGATCGAGGATGGATGAGTCAGTTTGTCCGAATCTACTTATTCACACGCCGAGCACAACTTCCAAAGGTCGATGGGAGGCCAAGCACAACGCCCCCACCTGGTGAGGAAGAAATCCCAAAATCCACCAAGGAAAAGAAGAGGAAGAGGAGGTCGCCCGCAGGTTCCTCGAAGCCAAAGAAAAGCACGCTTTGAAAACCTAGGGCCGATACTGTGGCCTTATCTTCAGAAACATCCCAACGACTTCATGCTGAGAACGAAGAGAGAGACGAAGAGGGAGGATGATGACTGCCCGCTGGTAGTTCGGAATAGAGGAAGCACTGATGCTTCTAAGGCTGCTGAACCGATGGTGGCAGATGCAGTTCAGTGTCGAACCGAAGAAATTTCGGAGGGAAGCTCGAGCAAAGTCCCCGAGCCATAAGGTGAAAAAGGTGCGCCTCATCCTGGGGGACACTCGGTCGATAATCTTGGAGAGCCTAACTCTAAGGCTGTTCAAAGACAAGATAATATCCCGAGTGATTCACTCGGGGTAATTAATGTAGATGATTCGCCGCTGGGCCCGGAGTTCTCCGAGGGACAATTCCGAGAATCCTGAGCCACGAGGACTCCAGATGTAGGGGCAGCCCATGGAGAAAATGACATCTTTCAGGAGTGCCTTGCGGGGATCGAAGATTGCCCCGATCTTGATGCCTCGTTCATTTTTTATGAGGTCGAAAAGTTTCGCAAACAAGTAAGCTCTATTTTCATAACTACGCTTTGAATTTAATTTTTATCTTTCTAAACCTGACTCCATTTCTTTGTGAGAAGGTCGTGTTGCTTTACCAATAAGAATTTTCCATATCTCAGGCCGAGCTCGTCCGGTGTGAAGCTGAGTTACAAAAGCTCGTGACAGAGAAGGACATCATTAAGGCTCTCTATGTAAAAAAGAGAGGAGGAAATCAGCGATCTCCAAGCTGGTTCGGCGAAGGCTTCGCAAGAGCAGGCCGAACTCATTGATCAGGTACTATAGCCTTTGTGGGCCTGTTTTGCATTTACTTGGTTTGGTGTCTAACACTTAAACTTTGCAGTTTCAGCAGAAGGCTGACTTGGTGGAGCAACTTCTAGAGGAGGTCAAGACCAAAGAGGCTGAGAACCTAGGGTGGAAGCAACACATGGACCGTCTCGCCTCAGAGAAGGATATGCTTAAGGAGCAGCTTAGTTCGATTAAACACCAACTTTGAAATGCGAAGGAGGAAAGCTCGGCTCAGAGCCGCAAAATTGAGGAGCTCAGAGCAAAATAGGCCGCTGAACTTGCGAAAGCTAAATTCGAGGCGGAGGAATATGTGTCCTCGTACCGAGATGACGTCGCAAGAGCTAAATCATGGTTGATTTTGAGGTTATTCTAGGCATGGATTGCCTATCTCCTTATCATGCCGTGCTAGATTACCATGCCAAGACAATTACTTTAGCCATGCCCGAGTTGCCTAGACTGGAGTGGAGAGGTTCCTCAGTTAGTGCAACCAGTCGGGTTATTTCATTCCTGAAGGCTCGACATATGGTCGAGAAGGGTTGTCTGGCGTATCTTTCTTATGTGCGGGACACCACCGTCGAGTCTCCGACGATTGATTCAGTACCAGTGGTTCGAGAGTTTGCTGATGTATTTCCTTCAGACCTTCCAGGCATGCCTCCGGATCGTGATATTGATTTTTGCATTGATGTAGCTTCAGGCACCCAACCTATTTCCATTCCCCAGTACCGTATGGCTCCGAAAGAGTTGAAGGAATTTAAGGAGCAGCTTGAGGAGTTGTTGGCTAAGGGGTTTATCAGACCGAGTGTATCGCCATGGGGTGCTCCAGTTCCATTTGTGAAGAAGAAGGATGGGTCTATGCATATGTGTATTGATTACCGCCAGTTGAACAAGGTCACTATTAAGAACAAGTATCCTTTGCCGCGCATCGATGATTTGTTTGACCAGTTGCAGGGTGCTCGGGTGTTTTCTAAGATTGATCTGAGATCGGGTTATCATCAGCTGAAGATCCGGGATTCGGATGTTCCGAAGACTACTTTTCGTACGAGATATGGTCACTATGAATTCCTGGTGATATCATTTGGCTTGACTAATGCCCCAACATCATTTATGGACTTGATGAACAAGGTGTTCAGGTCGTATAATGATTCTTTTGTAATTGTCTTTATTGATGACATTTTGGTTTACTCACGTAGCCTGGGAGAGCACGAGCAGCATTTGAGAGTTGTGCTCCAGACCTTACGGGAACATAAGTTGTATGCTAAGTTCTCCAAGTGTGAGTTATGGTTTGATTCCGTGGTATTCTTGGGGCATGTGGTATCTGGAGAGGGTATCAAGGTTGATCCTAAGAAGATTGAGGCAGTTCAGAGTTGGCCACGTCCTACCTCAGCTACAGAGATCAGGAGCTTTTTGGGCCTAGCCGGTTATTATCGCCGATTTGTGGAGGGGTTCTCTTCTATTGCAGCTCCATTGACTAAATTGACTCAGAAGAATGCCCCGTTCCGATGGTCCGACGAGTGTGAGGCGAGCTTCCAGAAGCTCAAGACAGCATTGACCTCAGCACCAGTTCTGATATTGCCTTCCGGTTCTGGGATGTATACGGTGTATTGCGACGCTTCACGCGTTGGTTTGGGATGTGTGTTGATGCAGGAAGGGAGAGTTATTGCTTATGCTTCACGCCAGCTGAAGGTTCATGAGAAGAATAAACATGTGCACGATTTGGAGTTGGAGGCGATTGTTCGTGCTCTTAAGATTTGGAGGCATTATTTATATGGGGTGTCTTGTGAGGTTTATACAGACCACCACAGCTTGCAGCACATGTTCAAGCAAAGGGATCTTAATTTGAGGCAGCGCAGGTGGCTTGAGTTGCTGAAGGATTATGACATCACCATTCTTTATCATTCGGGCAAGGCAAATGTGGTAGCAGATGCTTTGAGCAGGAAGGCGGAGAGTATGGGTAGTTTGGCTTATATTGCAGCAGAGGACAGACCTCTAGCCTTGGACATTCAGTCCTTGGTTAATCGCCTGGTGAGATTAGACCTTTCATAGCCTCGCCGAGTTCTAGCACATGTGGTTGCTCAGTCTTCGCTATTGGGAGAGATTAAGGCCCGATAGTATGATGATCTGTGTTTGGCAGAGCTACGGGAGACAGTGGTTCAGGGTAGTGCCAAGGAGGTTACTATAGGCGAGGATGGTGTTCTGAGACTTCAGGGTCGTTTATGTGTTCCTAATGTTGATGGCCTAAGGGAGAGGATTCTGGAGGAGGCACACAGTTCACGGTATTCTATTCATCTTGGTGCTACGAAGATGTATCGTGATTTAAAGCAGCATTTCTGGTGGAGGCAGATGAAGGACATAGTGGGGTATGTGGCTAGATGTCTTAATTGCCAGCAGGTCAAGTATGAGTACTAGAGTCCAGGAGGCCTACTTCAGCAGATGCCCATTCCGGAGTGGAAGTGGGAGCGCATCACTATGGACTTCGTGGTTGGGTTGCCTCGGACTGTGCGGAAGGTTGACGCGGTTTGGGTCATTGTGTATAGGTTGACCAAATCGGCGCATTTCATTCCAGTAGCTACTACTTATACTTATGAGAGGTTAGCCCAGATCTACATCTGGGAGATAGTTCGGTTGCACGGTGTGCCGGTGTCCATTATATTAGATTGAGGTCCTCAGTTCACCTCGCACTTCTGGAGAGCATTGCATAGTGAGTTGGGCACCCAGATAGATCTCAGCACATCATTTCACCCTCAGACTGATGGTCAGTCAGAGCGTACAGTTCAGATATTGGAGGACATTCTCAAGGTATGTGTGATTGATTTCGGAGGTTAGTGGGACCAGTTTTTGCCTTTGGCCGAGTTTGCTTACAATAACAGTTATCAGTCCAGCATCGAGATGGCTCCATTTGAGGCTTTGTATGGTCGGCGATGTCGTTCTCCTATGGGGTGGTTTGAGCCTGGCGAGGCTAGGTTATATGGCACCGACCTGGTGAGAGATGCTTTGGAAAAAGTAAAGTTGATTCAGGAGAGGCTCCGCACAGCACAGTCCAGACAGAAGAGTTACGCGGTTCAGAAGGCGCGTGATGTATCATTTATGGAGGGAGATAAGTTCCTATTGAAGGTCTCACCGATGAAGGGTATTATGAGGTTCGGGAAGAAAGGCAAGCTGAGCCCACGGTTTTATAGGTCCTTTCGAGGTATAGAGGAGAGTTGGAGAGGTTGCTTATGAGCTTGCTTTGCCTCCCAATTTATCAGGAGTTACATCTGGTCTTTCATGTATCCATGCTCCGGAGGTACCACGCCGACTTCTCTCACATGGTTGAATTCAGCACCATTCAGTTGGATGAGAAGTTGGGCTACGAGGAGGAGCCAGTTGCTATTATTGACAGACATAATCGCCAGTTGATATCCAAGAGAGATTCTGCTGTGAAAGTTCAATGGAGGGGTCAGCCAGTCGAGGAGGCGACTTGGCAGTCCGACGTGGATATGCGGAGTAGATATCCCCAATTATTCAGCACTTCAGGTACGATTCTAGACCCGTTCGAGGACGAACGTTTGTTTAAGAGGTGGAGAATGTAATGACCCGATCGGTCGTTTTGTGTTATCGGACCCCGTTCCCCTAAATGAGTCTTCCTGTAGCTGCTTTTAATGATTTATGACTTGTGGGGACGGGTGGTTCCGGATTTGGAAGAGTTTGGAATGGTATAGGAACACTTGGTTTCTTAAGGTTGGCCTTTTTGGCCAAGTTTGACTTCGGACAACATTTTGAGTAAACGACCTCGGAATCGAGTTTAGACGGTTCCGCTAGCTTTGTATGATGATTTCGAACTTGGGCGTATGTCCGGAACGGGTTTTGGATGACCCGAGAGTGTTTCGGCGCAAAATAGTGAAATATGATTCCTTAAGTTTAAGAATTTTGGTTTTGGAACGTGTTTTTGTGTTATCGAAGTCCGAACGGAATTTTGAGATCGGGAATAGTACCTTTATGTCATTTATGACTTGCTCGCAAAGTTTGGGGTCATTCCGAGTAGTATAGGTCGGTTCGGCGCATTGTTAGCGAATTCAAGAACTTAAAGTTCTTAAGTTTGATTCTAGGGGTTTTGAGGTGTGATTTTGAGTTTTAGCGTTGTTTTGGATGTTGCTAAGGCTCGAGCGAGTCCGTATTATGATTTGGGACTTACTGGTATATTTGGACGGGGGCTCGAGTGGGCCCAGGTGCCGCTCGGGCACCAAACGAGGCCAAAAACCAGCAGCTATAACTGCCGGTGCACCAGATCTGGTGTGACCGCAGGTGCGGTTGCCCAGTCGCAGGTGCGAGACCGCTCCTGCGGTCCAAGCCTCGTAGTTGCGGCTTCAGGTAGGCTTCCCTTTTCTCGCAGTTGCGGATCATGATCCGAAGGAGCGGATCCGCATGTGCGGGCTCCTCTTCGCAGGTGCAAGCTTCGTCCCCCTTACCTAGTTCCGCAGGTGCGAGTATTTACTCGCAAGTGCGAGACCGCAGGTGCGATCCTTGAGTCGTAGGTGCGGAACCATTGTAGGCAGTGAGTTTTTTAAAACACGGGATTTGTTCATTTTACTCCATTTTCTACCACCATAGACGACCTTGAGAGCTTGGAAAAGAGCCCCTCGACCTAGCTACTGAAAGGTAAGTGAATTCTACCCTAATGTTAGTTTAATGCATGAATTCCTAGTTAAAGTAACCTTCTAATTAGTGAAAATCAAGGGTTAGAGTAATAACCTAGGGCTTTATGAATATTTAGGGAATTACCCATTAATTAACCATGAAATTATACAAAAGCATATATTAACGATCCTTAGGTTACGGGTAAGTGTTTCCTTCAAAAATTTCTGAAATCCGAGCATGCGGGCCCGGGGGTGAGTTTTGGGATTTATTCAAGTATGATGAAATAACTAAGTAAATAGGGCAATTTCATACTTTTGAGTATAAATTGATGAACTTGTGTATCATTTGACTAGTTTCGAGTCCTTGGGAGACGAGTTCGGAGTTTCGGGCGTATTCTGACCCGGAGAGTAGGTTCGACACGAGGTGAGTCTCCTTTCTAACCTCGTAAGAGGGAATTGTCCCCATAGGTGAATTAAATGACTATGTATTAATGTTTGCGGGGGCTACGTACGTACAAAGTGATGAGAGTCCATACGTAGCGACTATTATTGTTATGTCCGAGCAGTTAGGCCCACATCATGCCTTGTGTTCTTCCTCGAAATGAATTATGTGCTTTATGAATTCATGTTATATGCAGCTTGTTTCCCTGAGATCAGGGAATTTGGTAAATTAAAGGAATTCCCTCTGAAAAGTAAATTAAGAAGATATTGTGTGTGCATGTGACCGCTTCGCAATTTACATTCCGAGAGCGGAGTGTTATTTCCCCCACTCTCATGAGAGAGGTTCATACGCCACGGAGGATTGAAAGATACATTTATGGTTTGGGCCGTTCGACCCTCGGCAATGCACAAATATGGTTATTATGATGGCTCAAGCCGGTTGTCCTTATCCCGTATGCGCATGCTAAATAGTTAATGATTTCATGGATATTGAATTGACAGATATTTGGGGGAAACATGAAGTGGTAATTGTTTAGTTACTTCCAGTATTTATTTGATTTGCAGTTACCTTTAATGTTTACTGCTTTATCATCCTCGTATGCCTATTGCTTTTATCATATCTTGTTAAATTATATTGTTGGACCCTAGTAAGTGTCAAGTCGACCTCTCGTCACTACTTCTTCGAGATTAGACTGGATACTCACTGGGTACATATTTATTATGTACTCATGCTACGCTTCTATACTTAATTGTACAGGTTCTGAGGCTGGTGCATCTAGTTATCAGACCGGAGCTCGATTCTGATTATAGTTGGACCTGACTTCACGGTGAGCTGCTTATCCTGGCGATCCTCGGCAGCACTATGGAATCTTCTTTTGTTATTTCCCGTCTATTACTTCAGACAGTGGGACAATCCTATTGTATCTTTTGTATATTCTGTTAGTATGCCCGTAAGACTAGTGACACTAGTTTCTGGCACACACGTGGTAGATGTTATGGTTTACGGATCTGTATATATATCGGCTCATGCCTTTTTATGACTGCTTTTGTTAAAATTGGCTAATTACCCTTTTCATTTAATGATTTAAGACTCAAAACTTGTCAGGCGATGGAATGTTTAATTAAACAGGGGGAAAATCCTTAGTGATATAAGTGTTGGCTTGCCTGACCCCGGTGTTGGGCGCCATCACGACCCGAGTTAGGATTTTGGGTCGTGACAAATAAATAGGTGAACATATACGACTTATCACAGGGTATTAAAGCACTAGGAACAATTTAACTCGGGTTTTCAATTTCAAACTAATAGCTAGAGCAGAATTATAACAAAGCAAACAAATGTAGACAACTATTGTAATCGATCACAAGGAACATGAGAAATCAAACAGAAAATAATTGGTAATTCACTTTTCATTTTCATAAAAACTCGGACAACTTTGTTCTCTCTCTCTCTAATCAATAAAGCACCATTATTTTTAAAATTCAGTCACTATCAGCATAGTTCTTCGCTGATAATCTTAAGTCTAATTCCCATCTGCCTAATATCATCTCCATCTTTGTACACCTACCGCATCCAAAAAAGGGAAAAAGCTTTCAAGTAAATTATGGAAGAAACTAGAAACATACCTTTCAAGTGAATTATGGAGGATTTGTGAGGAGTGAGTGAGGAGTTGTGACTGTCGTCGCCCGTCTGCCGCTCGTTGGTCGCCCATCTGAGGAGTTTTGCTGACTGCTGCCCTAATCTTTCTCTTCACACTTTATTGTTTAGATTTTAGAGTTTTAGTTTTAGAGTCTTTACTATTTAGACCCTAATTGAATTATTGAATGAAAGAGTAAATTGAACTGACAAAGTCTTGGGCTTGGGCTGGGGCGTTGGAGTGGGTTGGGAACTATAAAAAACTGTTGGGCAGTTGGGCTGGGGTACTGGGGTGGGCTGAGAATTATTTTAAAAAGTCTTTAAAAATTTGGTTAATTCGGTATTTCGGTATACCGAAATTTTAAGATCCCAATACTGAGAACCGTACCGAAAATGTAATACCGAATTAGACCGAAATACCGAAAAAACCGAAACCGAAATACCGAATTAATTCGGTTCGGTTCGGAATTCGGTTTTTCGGATTTTATGCCCACCCCTACTTTAAAACCTAAGGTCTTCGAGTTGAAGGATGCCTCGACATCCTCAATCGAACACCTACAAGGAGTTAGCCTTAAATATAAATGAAGAAAAGGAGAAGGTCATACCTTAGCAATAATATCGTTTGAGTAGTGATATATTCCAATTGTTTGGTAGTTGCTCGCCTCCCATTGTGCTATGTTTGTAAGATTCCTTCCCCACGACTCTGATGATCGGTACGCTCCTTCCCAATTGGGGGCTAGCTTCCCTTCGTTTGGGTCTCGAGTATGGAGGGTGACTTTTCTTAGAACTAAGTCCCTGACTCCGAAATGGCAAAGGTTCGTCCTTCTGTTATAATATCTCTCGATCCTTTGCTTTTGTGCGGCCATCCAAATAAGTGCGGCTTCACATTTTTCATCTAGTAGTTCTAGGCAAGTTTTCAAGCCTCGTGGTTCGAATTCTCATTAGTATGCTGAAACCTAACGCTAGGTTCCCCGACCTCGACCGGAATCAATTCTTTGGACCCATACACCAAGAGAACGGGGTTTCCCCCGTGCTTGATTTCGATGTTGTTCGATATGCCATAGCACCTCGGGCAATACTTCTCTCTATTTCCCTTTAGCATTATTCAATCTCTTCTTCAAGTTTTGAATGATGGTTTTGTTCGTGGACTCGGCCTGGCCATTTGCGCTTAGGTGATAGGGCATTGATAGGATCGTTTTGATTTTATGGTCTTCGAAGAATATTGTCACTTTGCTGCCGATAAACTGCTTCCCATTGTCACATACTATTTCGGTGGGTATCCCCAACCGACGCACGATGTGGTCCCATATGAAGTCAATGAATTCTTTTTCTCTTATTTTCTCGAAGGCCTGTGCTTCTACCCATTTTGAAAAGTAGTCAGTCATAAACAAAATGAACTTAGCTTTACCTGGTGCCGTTGGTAGGGAGCCGATGATGTCCATCCTCCATTTGATGAATGGCCACGGGGATAGGACCGAATGGAGTTGTTCACTGGCTGATGGGTCATTGGTGTGAACCTTGTCACACTTTCAAACGAACTCCTTAGTATCTTTTTCCATGCTATCCCAGTAATATCAAACTCTAATTACCTTGCGAACCAAATAGTCGGCGCCAGAGTGGTTCCCACAAGTGTCTTCGTGAATTTCTCGTAATACATAATCAATGTCTCCTAGTCCTAAGCATACTGCTAGAGGTCCGTCGAAGGTTCTTCTGTACAATGTTCCCTTTTCATCAAGCGAGAATCGAGCTGCTTTGGCTCGTAAGGCTCTCAACTCCTTGGGGTTCAAGGGGAGCTTTCCGTGCTTTAAGTATTCGACGTATTTATTCCTCCAATCCCACGTCAAACTTGTAGAATTAATCTCCACATATACTTCCTCGACCACGGACCTCGACAATTGGACAACGGTCCTTAGGACAATGTCATCTTCCTCGACCGATGACCCAAAATTTGCAAGTGCATCGGCCTCACTATTTTGCTCTCGAGGTACATGGTCTAGTGTCCATTCTTTGAAATGGTTGTTACTTGAAGTTTGTCTAAGTACCTTTGCATTCTATCTTCTCGAACTTCGAAGCTTCCGTTGACTTGGTTTACAACTAAAAGAGAGTCACACTTGGCTTCGATGACCTCTTCTCCCAGGATTTTGGCCAGTTCGAGACCTGCAATCATGGCCTCATACTCAGCCTCATTGTTAGTTAATCTAGAAGTTTTGATAGATTGTCTAATGATATTTCCCGTAGGCGGTTTTAAAACAATACCGAGCCCGAACCCTTTCACATTCGAGGCACCGTCTATGAAGAGGGTCCATACCCCCGATGATGTACCCGGCTTTAGTAGATGTTCCTTTTGTACTTCGGGTACGAGGGCTGATAACTAGGTATTATACTTTATTTCACACTCATTCTTACTTACGTTTTGGTTAAAATTGTATACAAAATAGTCCCAAAAGCTTACTTGTTGTACTTCTTTGTAGGGTTTAGTCAAAAAGGTGACAAATAGTCAAAACCAGCTCAAAGAAGGAGTAAAACATGCACAAATACCAAGAACAAATCCAAGCTAAGTCCAAATGACCAGTGCGGTCCGCAATCCATTTAGTGCGGTCCGCACTGAGGAGGTTCAGAGAGATGATTTTGGAAGCTTGAGACCAGTGCAGTCCGCACTCCATTTTATGCGGACCGCACTAGTGAGATTCAGAGAAGTGAGTTTGAAGGCTTGAGACCAGTGCGGTCCGCACTCCATTTTATGTGGACCGCACTAGTGAGATTCAGAGAGGTGAGTTTGAAGGCTTGAAGACCAGTGTGGTCCGCACTCCATTTTGTGCGGCTGCAACAGAAGCCACCGCGGCCGCGGTGAATTTTATGCGGACCACGGTGATCAATTTCAAAGACCCATATTTCACATCTTCGAAGCCTCAACGCGGCCTCACTCCATTTTGTGCGGTCCGCAATGACCTAGCAGGGGTATTTTTGTTCGAAAACTTTAGCCTAGTATAAATAGTTTCTTTTCCTATTTTAGGTCAGCTTTTGTACTCTGAGATATTCAGGAGCTCGTGAACAATATTGTTACGCTATTTTGAGTAATTGTAGAAGTGTTTTAACATTGAATCTTTCAATTTTAGTTTGTAAATTCAATTATATGGGTTATTCTTCATCTATTTCTCCGATTTCTTCTCTTATCATGAGTAGCTAAACCCATTAGCTAGGGATGTGGCTCAACCCTAGTGTGGGTGTTTGATGGGTCCTTTAAATTAAGGCTTAGATGTTTATGAGTAATTGGTATTTGGGTTGATTTATGATTTTCATGTTAAATTAGTGGTTGCAAACACTAATTGGTGTTTATTTGACTTGGGTTCTTCTTAAGAAAGAGAACTTGAGTCTAGAAAATCAGTCCAACAAGGAATTGGGATGTATTCAAGAGATTTATAGTCCCAATTAATGGGTTAAACCTAGAGATAGTAAAACCCTACTTGAGCCTATATTGCTTGCATGATTTTGACACCCAATTGGTCTCAAGAGAGGCAATTAGGGCAAAGCCACTCAATCTACCGAGAGGTATAGAGTGGGTAATTAGTCTAAACCTGCCTTAGGTATTGGAATCTCGTTAGCCCTAGTCCTCTTTATCTATTAAGAAAACACTCAAAAAGACATTAGTTAGTTAATTAGCAATTTGTAATTAGTCTAAACCTGCCTTAGGTATTGGAATCTCGTTAGCCCTAGTCCTCTTTATCTATTAAGAAAACACTCAAAAAGACATTAGTTAGTTAATTAGCAATTTGTAATTAGTCTAAACCTGCCTTAGGTATTGGAATCTCGTTAGCCCTAGTCCTCTTTATCTATTAAGAAAACACTCAAAAAGACATTAGTTAGTTAATTAGCAATTTGTAATTAGTCTAAACCTTAGTTCTAATATAAAACCAAAAGTATGTGAAGTGCAATTAAGAGCACGAAAAACTACTAGATCACTTAGGAACTCAACTCCCACACTAGTAAATCCCTGTGGATTCGATCCCAACCCATTCGGGTAAAAGCTGCATCAGCCCTCATCGTGCTACTATTTAGTAGTGTAGGTGGGCGCCGGTCACTTTTTGGCGCCGTTGACGGGGAGTTATACGGTGTTAATTATCTACGTGAATAATGATGTTAAGTTTTTTTCTTTCCTTGTTCTGTTAACGTGTGTGTTGAATCAATTCAGGTTCTAATGGCGGATCCTTTGGGAAACATCATTCCGGGGGAGGAGGTATATGACAACCAAGAAGATGAAATAAACCAACTATCACCTCCCAGACGGGGCTGACATGCCAATATTAATGAGGACATTCCAGACCCTCCCCCGCCTCCACCTCCCAGAGCTGCCCCTCGGGTCCTTCCAAACGAGGGGTATGCCATTGCTATTGTCCCGCCTAGAATCCGGGCGGGAAATTTTCAAATAACAAATGTGATGCTGACACTCTTGGAGCAGCAGGGCTATTTCACCGGAGCCGCCCACCAAAATGCTTACAAACATTTGAAGGGATTCGTAGATACATGCTGGGGAAGTAAAAAGATGAATGTCTCAGAAGATACCTTGAGGCTTCGGTTGTTTCCCTTCTCTCTTAGAGAGAAGGCACTTGATTGGCTCGAGAGACTTCCTAACCACTCCATATCTACATGGGACGAGTCGCACATAAGTTCATTGCAAAATTCTTCTCTCCCAGTCACATGGCAGCGCTTAGAGATGAAATATTGGCTTTCAAGCAAGAGCCCAACGAGCCTTTGCATGAGATTTGGGAGCGCTATCGGGCCATGATAAAGGAATGTCCAAACAATGACATGACTAAAGCCATGATTCAGCAGACCTTCTACCAAGGCATAAACACCGTCAATCAATGTGTGGTCAATCAATTGGCCAGTGGAAATTTCATGAAGTTGACTTATCCCGAGGCATGTGAGATCTTAGATGAGATGGCTGATACATCGTCAGCATGGCAGAGTAGAGAAAACGTAACTCAAGGTGATTCGGGTGTTAATGGTCTTCACAAAGAACTTCAAGAACATGGCAAGCAATTGCCGAGCTCACTACCACTATGAACCAACTTGCTAAGGCACAAGTTCAACAATTACAAGGGCCGAAGCAAGTTAATGCCATGAAGGGAGTGAATGTTTTGGTGAACAAAAGAAGACCTCGGGGAAATCCAATGCAAAGCAACAATGAGCAAGGTGACCAAGGACCAAGTGGGTATAGCCAAGAAGATTCATATGATGATCAAGATGAGGATGTCATGTATGCCAATAATTATCAAAGCCAAGGGAACAATCAAAGCAACAATCAAAACTGGAAAAACCAAGGCAACAATAAAAATTGGGGTAATCAAAGACAATGCAATTGGAACAATAACAACAAATTCACGAAACTGGGGGAACAACAACAACCAACAATGGGGGAGCAATAATGATAGCAATTGGAGCGGAGGCAATAACAACAACCAATTGGGGTGGTAATGGTAATCGGGGGTCGGGCTTTCAAAGGCCCCCGATGTACCAACAACCAAGAAATCCACCCCGTACCAAGCTCAATGCAAAAGCTCATCAAGTAATGTCATGGGAAGAATTGAACAAATGTTCAAGCAAATTATGGAGCATAATGCGGACTCCGATGCTCAATTGGCCTCCCACAACACCTCCATTAGAAATATTGAAGTACAAACGGGCCAAATTTCTCACGCCTTGAACATACGCCCAAAGGGAGCACTACCGAGTGATACGGTGGTGAACCCCAAGGGTGAGAACAACAATAATACCGGTCACGCCATGGCGGTGACCACAAAAAGTGGAAGAGGCGGTGAGGCGAGTTCTTCTAGACAAAAGAGAATTGTTGTTGATGATGATGAATTGCCAAATGATAAGTTACCAATTGAGGTTGAGCAACTGGTGGAAGAGCCAACTACTAGTGAGGTGAGAATTGACATTCATGATAATGGGGAGGATTTGCAAATGGACATGAACCCGTCTAGGGAACACGTGATTGATATGCCGGAACTGGTGGTCCCAAAAGCCAAGGCACCATTACCTAGGCCCCCTCCTCAATATCCTTAAAGGTTGGCGAAGCAAAAGAAAGAGAATCAATTCAATAAATTCATCGACATGATGAAGAGTCTTTCCATCAATGTCCCTTTGGTTGAAGCTTTAGAGCAAATGCCCGGGTATGCCAAGTTCATGAAGGACTTGGTCACGAAGAAAAGATCTACGGAGTGCGAAACTATAAAGATGACTCACGAAGTGAGTGCCATAGTGCACTCAATGGCACCCAAGCTTGAAGACCCCGTGGCATTTACCATTCCTTGTACAATTGGGAGTGCAGATTTCGCTAAGGCTTTGTGTGACCTCGGAGTTAGCATAAACTTGATGCCATATTCGGTCTTTAAAACATTGGGGATTGGTCAACCTAGGGCTACCTCCATGCGTCTTCAAATGGCAGATAGAACTATGAAGAGGCCTCTAGGAATCATTGATGATGTATTGGTGCGGGTTGACAAGTTCATTTTGCCCGCGGACTTTGTTATCTTTGATTGCGAAGTGGATTATGAAGTTCCCATCATCTTGGTAAGTCCCTTCCTTGCAATGGGGAAGGCCTTAGTTGACGTGGAGTACGGTGAGCTCACTTTATAGGTGGGCAATGAAAAGGTTATGTTCCATGTTTGCTAGTCAATGAAGCATCCCAATAGCACGGAAGTATGTTCTTTCATGGACCTTGTCACCGAGGTCATTATTGATGATGCAAGCTCTATGATAAATGTTGAAGATCCAGTGGAGGCAGCTTTATTGAACCATGATGAAACTGTGGTGGATGGCTTAATTGAGAGCACCAATGCTCTACAAGGCATGGGTTCTTATGCATATGAACCTAGAAAGCTATCATTGGACTTGGAAAATCGGAAAACTCCTCCGACAAAGCCTTCAATTGAAGAGGCACCTACATTGGAGTTGAAGCCACTTCCACCACACCTCAAGTATGAATATCTTGGTCCCTCTCGTACTTTACTTGTTATACTTTCATCTTGCCTAACCCAATTGCAGGTAGACTCCACTCTAAAAGTGCTAAAGTGGGGGAAGAAGGCCATAGGATGGACACTTGCTGACATTCGAGGAATAAGCCCCGCATTTTGCATGCACAAAATCATTCTTGAGGATAGAGCAAAGCCTTCCGTAGAACACCAACGGCGTCTCAATGAAGCAATGCAAGAAGTGGTGAAGAAAGAAATAATCAAGTGGCTTGATGCAGGGGTCGTCTACCCAATCTCGGATAGCGCTTGGACTTCTCCGGTCCAATGTGTTCCAAAAAAAGATGGCATGACAGTGGTCCAAAATGAAAAAAATGAACTCATTCCAACAAGAACGGTCACAGGTTGGCGGGTATGCATGGATTACCTCAAGTTAAACAAAGTGACTAGCAAGGATAATTTCCCCTTGCCTTTCTTGGATCAAATGCTTGACAAGCTTGAGGGCAGGGCTTTCTATTGCTTCTTGGACGGGTATTCGGGCTATAACCAAATCTTGATTTCCCCGGAGGATAAAGAAAAGACTACTTTCACGTGTCTGTATGGTACATTTGCCTTCTCCAGGATGCCTTTTGGACTTTGCAATGCACCTGCCACATTTCAGCGGTGCATGATGGCAATCTTTACTGATATGGTTGAAGACTTCCTCGAGGTATTTATGGATGATTTTAGTGTAGTTGGGGACTCCTTTGATGAATGTTTGAGCAATCTTGACAAAGTCCTCGCTCGTTGTGAAGAGACCAACCTAGTTCTAAACTGGGAAAAATGCCATTTTATGGTGGAAGAAGGGATAGTGTTGGGCCACAAAATCTTAAGGAATGGAATTGAAGTAGACAAGGCGAAGATTGAAGTGATTTCTAAATTGCCACCTCCAACTTTGGTAAAGGGAGTCCGGAGCTTTCTTGGGCATGCCGGGTTCTACCGGCGTTTCATTAAGGACTTCTCAAAGGTGGTCAATCCTCTTTGCAAATTGCTAGAGAAAGATGCCAAGTTCAACTTTGATGACAATTGTATGAAGGCATTTGAGCTATTGAAGCAAAATCTCACTTCCACGCCAATTATCACCGTACCTGATTGGAGCTCTCCTTTTGAGCTAATGTGTGACTCTAGTGATGTGGCTGTGGGGGCGGTTTTGGTCCAAAGGGTGAACAAGATCTTTCACCCCATCTATTATGCTAGAAAAACAATGAACTCGACCCAAATGAACTACACTGTCACCGAGAAGGAGTTATTGGCAATAGTCTTTGCAATGGAGAAATTTCGTCCTTAACTTATGGGTGCCAAGGTCATAGTTTACACCGACCATGCGGCACTCCGGTATCTCATGACGAAAAAGGACTCCAAGGAGAGACTCATGCGGTGGGTGTTGTTTCTTCAAGAGTTCGACTTGGAGATAATTGATAAAAAGGGAAGTGAAAACCAAGTTTCCAACCATCTCTCTCGATTGGAGGAGCAAGGTCGACCTAGTGACGGGCTTGTAATTGATGATAGCTTCCCGGATGAACAACTTTGTTTTGTGTCAATGCAAGAAATGCCATGGTTCGGAGACATTGCCAACTATATTGTCACCGGTGTTGTTCCTCTTGAGATCTCTTCCAACCAAAGGAAGAAACTTAGGAGGATAGCATGGATTTTTATTCAAGATTTGCAATGAGGGTGTCATCCGGCGATGTGTGCCCGAAGAGGAGCAAAGGTCGATTCTGGAGTCATGCCACTCCTCACCTTATAGTGGTCATCATGGAGGGGCAAGGACCGCTTCAAAGGTGTTAAGTTGTGGTTTCTTTTGGCCTACGTTGTTCAAAGATGCTAGTGACTTAGTCAAGAGATGTGACGAATGACAGAGAGCAGGGGGAATTTCGAAGAAAGATGAGATGCCTCTCAATACCATTCTCGAAGTGGATATTTTTTATGTATGGGGTATCGATTTTATGGGACCGTTTATTAGCTCTTGTAGGAACACATACATTCTCGTGGCGGTTGACTATGTTTCTAAATGGGTTGAAGTCATGGCTCTACCCAACAATGAGGCCCGGAGTGTTATTGCATTTCTCAAGAAGAGCATTTTTACAAGGTTTGGCACACCTAGTGCAATCATTAGTGATGGGGGGTCGCATTTCTGTAATAGAGCTTTTGACACTTTGCTCACAAAGTATGGTGTCAATCACAAAGTTTCCACTCCTTATCATCCCCAAGCGAGTGGACAAGTTGAAGTCTCAAACAGGGAAATCAAGAGTATATTGTTGAAGACGGTCAATGCAAATAGGACCGATTGGTCAAAGAAGTTGGATGGTGCTCTATGGGCTTATAGGACTCCTTACAAGACCCCGATCAGTATGTCTCCGTACCGGTTGATGTTTGGAAAAGCTTTCCATCTACCGGTTGAGTTAGAGCACAAGGCCATGTGGGCTTTAAGGAAGCTGAATCTTGAATGGGATGTGGCAACCAATCTTCGTGTGGAGCACCTTAATGAACTTGATGAATTCAGATTCCATGCCTACTCTAGTTCGTCCTTGTACAAGGACAAAATGAAGTACCTTCATGATAATATGCTTGTGGCAAGGAGTTCAAAGTAGGTGATCTGGTTCTCTTGTTCAACTCCCGGTTACGTCTATTTCCGGGAAAGCTTAAGTCAAAATGGAGTGGACCTTTTGAAGTGGTGTTTGTGACTCCGTTTGGTGCACTTGATATAAAGAACAAAAGTGGGGAGATTTTCAGAGTTAATGGGAACATGGTCAAGCACTACCTGGGCAAGATTGATGACAGACACGTAGTGGTACTTCTCCATCTTAAGTGAATTGAGGGTAACCTGCGTCGTGCCGCGACGTTAAATCAGGCGCTTCTTGGGAGGCAACCCATGTGTCTTTCTTTTTGTTTTTCTTTGATTTTCTTGGTAGTATAGGAATTGTTTTTAGACTAACTGGTTATGGGATGTTGTAGGATTATTTTGATGTAGTGCACAAGACTAAGTTGGAAAAATGACTCTCTAAAGTTTGCATTGCGGCCGCACTGCGATTTTGTGCGGTCCGCAAAGGCATTTATCAAGAAAGGAGCTTTCTAAAGTTGTCGCCGCGGCCGCACTCCCTTTTTGTGCGGTCCACGGTGGACCACTGTGGCCGCACTGCATTTTGTGCGGTCCGCAGTGGACATTTTCCCAGCTTCCCAGAAAGGTTAAGCACCGCGGACCGCGGTCATTTAGTGCGGTCCGCGGTGGGGTAAGTCACGTGGGTCCCGAGCCAATTTCTATAAATAGGGCTTGAGGCCCTCATTTTACACTTTTCGCTCCTTCATCTCTCAATAGTAAAAAGTGCACTATTCATCATCCCTAGTTCATTCAACTGTTCACCTCTTATTCGTTACACTTCATCCTACATCTAGTAAATTAATTTTTGTCTCCTTAACTTCTTAATTTTGTTATTTTCTTCATTAATCAGTAGTTTTTCTTCTTCTTTTTTCTCTTTTTCTTCAATATTCCCTTAATCATGTGTAGGGTTTGTTTCACAATGCTTAAATTAGGCCTAATTTAGTTAAATACAGTGATTAAACACCTAGGGTATCAATAACATGTGAATTTAGACTTGAATTAAAATGAAAAATTGAAACCCTAGCTTGGGACTATGTGCGTTCCGCGGTGCTTGATTTTCATAAAAGATTCAGGGTAGGACCGCGGTGCATTTTGTGCGGTCTGCGGTGCCTTTATGCGGACCGTAATGCATTTTGTGTGGTCCGCCATGACCATCTTCAGAGAGTGGGTATTCTGAGCCCCGCCTCAGTGCGGTCCGCGGTGACCTTCTTCAGAGGGTGGGTAATCTGAACCCCACCTCAGTGCGGACCGCAGTGCATGTTTTGCGGTCCGCGGTGACCTTCTTCATAGAGTGGATAGTCTGAACCCCACCTCAATGCTGACCGCGGTGCATTTTGTGCGGTCCGCGGTGCATTCTTTGCGACCGCACTCCATTTTGTGCGGTCCGCAGTTTGCAACTTCTGCAACTCCAACTCCAATTATCTGCTACCTTTTTTCTTCACTAATACATGCACTGCTTGAATACTAACAAACTTTAAATGAATTCAACTTGCAGACTATGGTTCAATCAAGAGGTGGTGGTCGAAAACAAAGCGGAAGGGGAGAGTCCTCCAGGGGGAGAGGCAAAGGGATGATCAAGCTAGCCCCCCAAGTCCGACAAGCCATAAAAGCCACCAGAAAAACAATCAAAGCCCTAGATAGAGCTGCTTCCCATTCAGGAAGTGAGTATGCACCCTCCGGGGAGGCATCTGATTCAGGGTCAGTGCCGGAGTTTGTCTTCGACTTTTCGGAGAGATTCAGACTGAGAGATTTACCTACGGGCTCTCCTCCTGCCCAAGCATCAGCACATTTAGAGTCATCTGAGGGCTCAGCTGCAGGGAGTGCCCATGAATACTCCACCTCACCCACAACCTCATTATCTGGTGAGCACTCCGAATAAGAAGAAGCTGGGGGTGAACCCCAAGCAGGGGGTTAACCCCAAGTAGGGGGAATGGAAAGAACCAGAAAACCAGAGGCGTGGAAGGATAGATTTGTGAGCGAACCACCTTTTCACAAGTTCCGAGAATGGTGGCCAGAGAACAAATTGATCCTGGAGCGAAAGTTCATCACAAGAGATCTTCTGCGAGACAACCCCAATGTGCTAAAACAGTTCAAAGAAAGAAAAGGCTGGGACTACTTCAATTTCCGGGTGGTGGAGGCAAATGAGCACCTAGTCAAGGAGTTCTACACTAATGTTGCTTATGTTAAACAGGACTCCAAAGCGACTAAGGTTCGGAATCTGACAGTGTTTTTTGATGGGAATGCAATTAATAGGTACCTTTACTTTGATGATGAGGATGAGGTGTACTACTTGGAGAAGTTGAACTTGGGGGATGATGCCCGTCCATGGCTACCTGAACATTTGGCAATCCGGGGTAGCACCCCAGACTGGTTGCAAGCAGGGAAGCAGATTCTGAGGAGAACATTGAACTTTGAAGCTAAAGGTTGGGAGACATTCGTGTGTAACAGGATAAACCCTACCTTTCACGAAAACTCTCTTCCTCTAAGACGTGCTGTGCTGGTGGCCTCAATCATGGAAGGGTACCCGATTAACATCGGGAATGTGATGTCACGGGTAATCAACAGGGTGGTGAATGAAGGCGACAGATCCTACCCTTTCCCCAACTTCTTGACTATGTACTTTGAGGACCAAAAGGTAGAGGGGAAGAAGTTTGATATGAAGGTGAAGCCAATGGACCCATTCTCCTGGTACAGCCTACAGGGTGATGACAACCCCAAGAGCAAGAACTTCAAAGGAAGATCCACTGTTTCCACTGACCAGTCTGAAGAGCCAGTGGTTGTAGTGACATCGACTCAGCCTACCTCAACCACCCTAGACATTTCTCCAGGCCCCTCCACTTCAGCAGCCCCAGCCATTCCTTCAACTGTTGCATACCCTCTGACTGCCCACCGACTGAGCCAGACCCTATCTAGTATCAACAACAGGATACATGCAGCTACTTCTAAGCTGTCTGTCCTTTCTACGTCGGTGGCAACCCAAACAGCACCTCCTCCGCCATAGGTCCCACAGTCCGTGGAGGACACTCTCAAGGAGATTTTGGACAAACAAAAGAAGATCCTTGAAAACCAAAAGTTGATTCTGGATGCTGTTGGCACTCATGGAAAGGCACTGAAATATCTTGCCAAGGAGACAAAGAAGCTGAGGAAGACACGTGCCTCCAAGGAGTCAGTGAAGAAGTTACGGGAGGATGTAGATAAGATGAAGGAATACCATTTGCCTTTGGACCTGCTATTGCATGACCCAGCTGCCCAGCCTGAGTCAGAGCCGGAGATAGAAAGGCCACCGAAGAGGAAGAGGGTGATTCCCCGTACTGAGGACATTATTATTGAGTTGGCGGACCCGCAGGGAGGTACCTCGAGTCAGCCACAGCTGCCAGTACAGGCCCAAGTTATAGAGGAGATCCAGGTCCCAATGGAGACACAAGGTTCTGGGGACCAGTCACAGGCTCCCATGTAGTCCACAGACCCCGGGACCCATACTCAGGATCCTATGCAGACGGAGGGCCTATAGGGAGTTTCTCTTTACTATTTCTCCTTCTTTTTGTGCTATTTTTGGTCAGTTAGCATTGAGGACAATGCTAGCTCTCATTTGAGGGGGTAGCCCTAATTGGATTTGGATGACTGTATATATTTGATACTATTTTTATTATGCTTTCTTCTCTTTTTCTTTTGGTATGTACATAACCTTACAATTCTAGTACTTTCCGTATTTCGTACATTTGGTCTGTATATAAAGTTACCTTCTGATGTATATATTAATTCCCCCTTATGTATATTCGATTAAATCCCCTCTTGTATATATTCATTCTACTTTCCGCATTTTACTTTTCGCATTTTTCCTTTTCATAGCTTCTTATTTTATTTTCGTAACTTCTTGTTTTGAATTTTTGCGTGCAATAAGCCTTTGGTTTTCTTAATACCACGGTTCTTTCCAAAGGTGGAATTTGTGTGAACCGGGTGGCTCTTCCCGAGGATGGATGGTGTGACAACCTTCTTAAGGGTTTGAGTTTGTTTTTCTTTTTGTTTTTTTTGTGTAAATAGTGAGTAATGGTGCCTCAAACAAAGCTTCACTCGGTCCTAACACATTTTCCTTTGATCGTATGGTCGAAAATAAATTGTTGTGTTTAGGATGGTGAAAGTTGTGATCTTGAGACTCTTGTGTTGATCGATAAGTGGTTTTTCGGGACCATTGTGTTGCTCAAGTCTTAGCTAAGGTCGTTGTTGGCCCCCAACACTGTTTCTTTGGCAATCCCATAGCTTGAGTGGTGAGAATATGAATTGCAAGTCCAAGTCCTGTGCCATTAGTCTAGAACTTGCCCTGAATGTTTGTCTAGGCAAAATCCTAAGTGTAGTTTGACTCGAGATGTGATTATAGGCTCTCCTTCATCCGAACAATGACTTGAACATTTCCATAGCCTGCCAATGACAATTTCCCTAGTCAACCCGTTTGAGCCTTAGACCTTTTTATTTCATAAACCATGATACAAGCCTTTACCTGTTTTGACCCTCTCTTGGCACCCTTTCTTTCCTTAGCACAATGCAAAAGCGTAAGTTTGGGGGAGAAACGAGGAATGCAACAAAATGAAAAAGAAGGTACAAAAGTGAAGAAAAGGAAAAGGCAAAAAAAATAAAATCAAAAAGCCAAAAAGAATAAACAATTTAGAAGAAATAAAGGGAATCAATGAAAGAAAAGAGATTAAAGGTGTGTAATTCTTAGAAAGGAGAAAAATGTTGAAATGAACAAGAAGGAGTGACAGTATGTCTCTCTAACCCCTCAGAAGGAGCTTAATGACTCAAAAAGTCAAGAGAATGTGCGCAAAAGTGAAAACAAATGAAGTGCTTAAGGGAATATGGAACCCACCTAGACCAAATATTTCCTACCTTGAACCAAAAGCCTTCACCATTTCTCCACAAAAGTCCTATATGATCTTGAGTTGAATGAAGCTTACATTAGTGGCGACTCATATAAGGGGAAAGCCTATGGTACTTAGAGCCGAACTTGAGACCTTTCCTTGAGAGAGATGAGTGTGCTTCCATTGACCTCAATCTGAGTGCTACAATCTAAAAGTGAGGTTAGCTTAGGGAGATTTGAGGAGTACGAGTCTGGATTCCACAATAACCAAAGTAGTAGAAATAGTTTCTTTGATGGGTTGAGTCAACTCTTGATGCTCTTGTGTCGCACTGAAATCCATGGGGTTTAACATGTCAAAGGTTGTTAATGATTCATTTGAATTGAGGGCGATTGTTAGTCCCAATTGATGCTAGAAGAGGTTACCTTAGGACAACTGAATTTTCTTGGAGTTACTCTTAAGGGGTGGGGCTTATTTTGTTTGCTTGAGGACAAGCAAAAGCTTAAGTTTGGGGGAGTTGATAACTAGGGATTATAATTTATTTCACACTCCTTTTTGCTTAAGTTTTGGTTAAAATTGTATACAAAATAGTCCCAAAAGCTTACTTGTTGTACTTGTTTGCAGGGTTTAGTCAAAAAGGTGACGAATAGTCAAAACCAGCTCAAAAAAGGAGTGAAACATGCACAAGTACCAAGAACAAATCCAAGCTCAGTCCAACAGACCAGTGCGGTCCGCAATCCATTTAGTGCGGTCCGCATTGAGGAGGTTCAGAGAGATGATTTTGGAAGCTTGAGACCAGTGCAGCCCGCACTTCATTTTATGCGGACCGCACTAGTGAGATTCAGAGAAGTGAGTTTGAAGGCTTAAGATCAGTGCGGTCCGCACTCCATTTTATGCGGACCGCACTAGTGAGATTCAGAGAAGTGAGTTTGAAGGCTTAAGATCAGTGCGGTCCGCACTCCATTTTATGCGGACCGCACTAGTGAGATTCAGAGAGGTGAGTTTGAAGGCTTGAAGACCAGTGCGGTCCACACTCCATTTTGTGTGGCCGCAACAGAAGCCACCGCGGGTGCATTTTATGCGGACCGCGGTGACCAAGTTCAGAGACCCAGATTTCACAGCTTAGAAGCCTCAACGCGGCCGCACTCCATTTTGTGCGGTCCGCAGTGACACCGCACGGGTATTTTTGTCCAGAAAATTTAGCCTAGTATAAATAATTTTTTCCCCATTTTTAGGTAAGCTTTTGTACTCTGAGATATTCAGGAGCTCGTGAATGATATTGTTACGCCATTTTGAGTAATTTTAGAAGTGTTTTAACATTGGATCTTTCAATTTTAGTTTGTAAATTCAATTATATGGGTTATTCTTCATCTATTTCTCTGATTTCTTATCTTATCATGAGTAGATAAACCCATTAGCTAGGGTTGTGGCTCAACCCTAGTGTGGGTGTTTGATGGGTCCTTTAAATTAAGGCTTAGATGTTTATGGGTAATTGGTATTTGGGTTGATTTATCGTTTTCATGTTAAATTAGTGGTTGCAAACACTAATTGGTGTTTATTTGACTTGGGTTCTTCTTGAGAAAGAGAACTTGAGTCTAGAAAATCAGTCCAACAAGGAATTGAGATGTATTCAAGAGATTGATAGTCTCAATTAACGGGTTAAACCTAGAGATAGTAAAACCCTACTTGAGCCTATATTGCTTGCATGATTTTGACACCCAGTTGGTCTCGAGAGAGGCAATTAGGGCAAAGCCACTCAATCTACCGAGAGGTATAGAGTGGGTAATTCCGTGCATTGGCTATATCACAATCCCCTTCATGACATCTTTGCCTTAGGTATTGTAACCCCGTTGAGTACTCACCTAGGATAAAGTCATAGCCCTAGTCCTCCTTATCTATTAAGAAAACACTCAAAAAGACAATAGTTAGTTAATTAGAAATTTTAAATTAGTCTAAACCCTAGTTTTAATATAAACCAAAAGTATGAGAAGTGCAATTAAGAGCACGAAACACTACTAGATAACTTAGGAAGTCAACTGTGGATTCGATCCCGACCCGTTCGGGTAAAAGTTGCATCGACCCTCATCGTGCTACTATTTAGTAGTGTAGGTGGGCGCCGATCAAGGGAAGGCGTAAAATATTCCACGAAGTCTGCCACAATTTGAGGCTTGATGGACGTCAGGGGTTGATATTCGATATCGTACCCTCCAAGTTCGATGGCCCACTTGGCCAATCGGCCCTACAGCTCGGGCTTATGCAAGATATTTTCGAAGTGGGTATGTAGTCAACACACATATGGGGTGGCATTGAAAATATGGTTTTAACTTTCTAGAAGCGCTTATTAATGCAAGTGCTAACTTTTCTAAATATGGATACCTAGTGTCAGCATCTCCTAGGGTTCGACTTACATAATAAATAGGAAATTGTGTACCTTGTTCTTCTCGCACCACCACGCCACTTACCTCTACCTCGGACATGACCAAGTATAAGTAAAGATTTTTGTCTTCCTTTGGAGTGTGAAGTAGGGGTGGGCTCGACAATTACTGCTTCAACTCCTCCAACGCTCGCTGATATTTCGGAGTCCATGCGAAGTCATTCCTATTTTTGAGTAGGGAGAAGAATTGGTTGCTCCAATCTGATGACCTCGAGTTAAATCGGCCTAAAGCAGCAATCCGTCCGGTTACCAGTTGTACGGACTTTACGCTATCCACGACGGTGATTTCTTCAATGGCTTTAATTTTTTCAGGGTTAATATCGATCCCCCTGTTCGACACCATGAATCCCAAGAACTTGCACGAGCCAACTCCAAAACCATACTTCTCGAGGTTGAGTTTCATGTTGTATTTTCTTAAGATCCCGAATGTTGCCTGCAAATGAGTCAAATGGTCTTCTGCGCGTAGGGACTTAACTAGCATGCCATCAATATAAACTTCCATAGATTTGCCTATTTGTTGTTCAAACATCTTATTAACTAGGCGCTAGTATGTAGCCCCTGCAATTTTTTAGCCCGAAGGGCATTACATTGTAGTAGTATGTTCCATACTTTGTGATAAACGAAGTCTTTTCCTGGTCCTCCGGGTTCATTTGAATTTGATTGTACCCGGAGTAGGCATCGATAAAGGTAAAATTCTCGTGGCCGTCCGTGGCGTTAATCAAACTATCGATGTTAGGCAGTGGGAAAGAGTCTTTAGGACAAGCCTTGTTGAAATCTTTGTAATCTACACACATTCTAAGTTTATTTCACTTTTTAGTAACTACTAGTACATTGGCTAGCCACTTGGGGTATTTAACTTCTCTAATAGACCCTATTTTGAGAAGTTTAGTTACCTCGTCCTTTATGAATGCTTGCTTCACCTCGGGCTGGGGCCTTCTCTTTTGCTTCATCGGTTTAAATCTGGGATCTACCCTTAGTCGATGAGTGGTTATCTCCGGTGGGATCAATGTCATATCTAAGTGGGACCAAGGAAAGTAATCAATGTTATCAATAAGGAATTGAATGATGTTTTTCCTAAGTTTGGGGGTTAATCCTATTTCCTGGTATACCTTCCGTTTTGGTAGATGCTCGATCAATATCACCTGCTCTAGTTCCTCAATCGTGGACTTCGTCGCATCTGATTCCTTGGGGAGACAAAAGCTCGAGGGGTGAGGAAGTCCTCTTCTTCATCATCGACCACTTGTTCCTCGGGTTCAATCGAGGATATGGACTGTTATTGCTATTTAGCAACTTGTTTATCCTTGATGCTCTACTTCTCTTTCGACGTAGAGGGCGTTGGTATTGGTGTCATGTCATGGAATACAAACATCTCCTTTGCTGCGTGTTGCTCTCCATACACCATTTTTACGCCATCCTTTGTAGGGAACTTCATCATTTGATGAAGGGTCGACGACACTACCCTCATGCTATGAATCCACGGCCTTCCAAGCAAAGTATTATAACTCATGTCACCTTCGATGACATGAAACTTTGTGTCCTGTATAGTCCCGGCCACGTTCACTAGGAGGATGATTTCACCCTTTGTTGTTTCGCTTGCCATGTTGAATCCATTCAAGACTCGAGATGCAGGTATGATTTGGTCAAGTAGCCCGAGCTACTCCACGACCCTCGACCTAATTATGTTCGTCGAGCTACCTGGATGCACAAGAACACGCTTAACTTGAACTTTATTTAAAAGGATAGAAATTACAAGTGCATCATTGTGAGACTGAGAGAGGCCCTCGGTATCTTCTTCATTGAATGTTAGAGTGTCCTTGGGCATGTAGTCTCGAGTCGGCTTCTCCCTTGTGTTTGACACTTTGGTGCGTTTGAATACTGGTTCCTGCGGGACGTCGACTCCGCCGATGATCATATGAATAACATGTTGAGGCTCTTCTGGTTCATTCTTCCTATTGGCGTCTCTTTCCCTAAAACGGTTCTTGGCTCTGTCGCTAAGAATCTCCTAAAGATGCACCTCGTTGAATAATCGGGATACCTCCTCTCTCAATTGTCTGCAATCCTCGGTCCTGTGCCCATGTGTATCGTTATACTTACACATCAATTTGGGATTCCTCTGAGAAGGATCAGTTTGTACGGGTTTATGCCACCTGGTATCCCTTATCTTTCCAATGGCCGAAACGATCCCGAATGCATTGATGCTAAAGTTGTACTCTGATAACCGAGGTTCCTCCGCCGGTCTCGAGTGCCTATCGAACCCGGTCTTACTCATGAGTCCCCGAGAATTCTGCCCTGGATCTACTCTTCGATCATTCCGAGGTACATTGCACCTCGAACTGTTCTTTCGCTTTTCGGTATATGGTTGATACCTATCCTTATTCGGTCTTGGATCCCTGTCTACGTCTCTCGAATATTTTATCGCTAATCTTCTTGGATAAATCGAACCCGAGGGGACTCCCAACTGGTCGTCCTCGTACCTGATCTTTGACTGATATCGGTTATGCACATCCGCCCAAGTCACGGCGGGGTACTCAATCAAGTTTTATTTTAACTGTCTTGACGCTATCGAGCTTCGCTCATTCATCCTCTGAGTTAAAGCTTGAACAACCCAGTCATCGGAGACCGGTGGTAATTCCATTTGTTCCTTTTGAAACCGGGATACGAACTCTCTTAACATCTCGTTGTTTCTTTGTTTAATTTTGAAGACGTCCGATTTCCTTGTTGCGACTTTTATAGCTCCAGCATGTGCTTTCACAAATGAATCCGTCATTATGGCGAATTAATCGATAGAGTTCGGGGGAAGGTTGTGGTACCAAATCATCGCCCTTTTGGATAAAGTTTCTCCAAATTTTTTAAGTAAAACGGACTCGATCTCATCGTCCTCCAAGTCGTTTCCCTTTATACCACAAGTATATGGTGTGATGTGTTCGTTGGGATCGGTGGTCCCGTTGTATTTGGGTATGTCCGGCATGTGAAACTTCTTTGGAATAGCCATCAGGGAAGCACTTGGGGGGAAAGTTTATTGTACAAATTTTTTAGAATCTAGTCCTTTCAAAATCGGAGGCACTCCCGGTATTTGGTCGACCCTCGAATTGTACGTTTCCACCTTTTTATCATTATCCTCGATCCTTTTCTCACCTGACTCGATCCCCTTTATGAGTTCTTCGAGCATTTTCATGATCGTGGGGTTAGCACCTGATCCATTATTACTCGACCTCTCCAGGATTAGTTCAGCACGGTGAGTAGTTTCTAGTCCCACCACGCTCGGAATCTTTTGTTGGCTTTGCAACTGAGCGATAGAAAATGTTGTGCTTGTAACATTACAAAAATCACTTGGAGGCTGTCTTCCCCATCTCTTAGACCCTAAATTCTTTGGCCACCAGGTTGAACCTCTTCGCGTACGCTTCCTCCGATGTCATTGCCATAGTCGACGTTTAGAGAAATGTGTGAACCGACATCGACTGGGTTAAACCCCAGGGTTAAGCGGTGGTACACCGGCCCCTGAAGCTGTTGCATTATCATTTTTCCCATGGAATCTGAGATCGTCATTACCATGTACAGGTGCGCTTGCGGAGTTCGACATGTTTTAGCTTGAAAACAAAGAATCTTTGACAAGAACAAGTGTGAAAAATACCGAGTGTTATCAAAAACCAGTACTGAAATAATCACTATTATCTTTAGCCCCACGGTGGGAGCCAAACTGTTTACCTCGAAAATACGAATAACAATTAAATTTGATTAGTGGTTTTAAAGATACGTGATCTAGTTCAATACCAATTAATAAACAAGTAATATAAGGTATAAATGAAAGAAATAAATGAACCAAACCAATGTTGCTTAAGCAGTAACGACCTCGAGCTTGGACAATTCTGATCGAGAACAATAAAGTAAGAATAAAGTTTTAAAGACAATTCTGATGAACAATGAGCGAAAAGTAGAGAGAGTATTCTTTGCCAATGATTAGATGATGCTTACAAATGATTGGGTCCCCTTTATATAGGAGGGGAAACCCTAAATAAGGTACATTTCTATTTATAGTAAAGAATCTTATTAGGACAGTTGTGTAACCACCTAGTACGAATTTGTACCAATTCGTACAAATCTATCCCGACATTTACGCCAAGAACTTGGGGACGTGGCGAGAATCTTGTTCTTTTGTAACAAACTTGTAACGGTACTATCTCGGAATCGGTCGCGTTGGCTCTGATGTTCCTCGATCGCTTAGGTCTCCGAGCCTCCTATTCAACCTTCGAGCCCGAGTTTGGCCTTCATCGAACTTCTGAAATCGATGCTACTTCTTAAGCCTACAAAATCTAGGTCAATGATTTTGACCGTATACAAGAATGTTACCGAGTTATCATTACTAATACTAGTGTATCTACATGGAGTATTTATAAGTATATATTTTTGTTGAATATCAAGTGCAATACACATTTGAATTGACTATTGAAAAGCGATAAGTTTAAGGGCCGAAAGTTGGGCCGGATTCTTCGGGTCATTTAGTCCATGACAGGTTGTAAGCACAAAAACCATTGCAACGCTCTTGTATCTCAGCTCTTTACTACGACATATTTTGGGAGAACCAGCGAGGGAGCTCGAAGATGAATATCGCCATAATTCATCACGATCTCGTAATAGGTAACTTAAATCCCTATGTTTATCTGTTTTAAATTTCGTTCCATTTAATTCTTTCCTTCATTCATCAAAAGTTTTTATAGGAGAACATGAAAACCAGTTAATCGTGTATCTTCCATTCTAGAATATCTTACGGAAAGAACTTTTGTACTGACTAATGAGTGGCCGATTGATTAACATTGTCTACAAAATGATTGGAGTTAGTGGACCTGCTGAAAGAATTATTTTGTGTATAATGTAAAGTAGTATGAGAAAGCTGGAATCGAGTGCCCTTCTATCAAAGGTAATAGAGTTGTGAATGGAGGAGTTTATATTTTCTGCTTGGGGACAGGAATTTTAGTTGAGTTATATAGCAAGGTTATCATTTTAGCATGGATGGAAATTATTAAAGCTTGATGAGTGACGAGGCCGAAGTGTGTAGAAAATAAAAATTCGTGGTCAGTCAAATTAGAGTATAGTTTAGAGTTAATACCCTCAAACCCACCTAAACTATATCATTTTTGTCAGTCTCCTACCTAAATGTTAGGCTACACATATTTCTTGTTTTCGGGGGGTTTTTGGGGACACTCGATAGTTTAGGTAGGAAACTGACAAAAATGGTATAGTTTAGGTGGGTTTGAGGGTATTAACTCTAAAAACATAGGACGGATTTACTTTTTACATCCTAAACTCAGTAAGAAGTCATTTACCCTAACATTTGAACAACCAAAAAATACACATTGAAACATATACTAATAATAAGTAGCATCTTCAACATTTTCTTCTTCTTCAATTCGGCCTCGAGTTCCATTTTATCCTTATGTAACCCAAATATTATCACTTACATTGGCTAAGAAATTCCGGATCATACCACTGGAAAAATTCACAAGCCACACTATCCTTAGCCTGAAAAGTTTAACCAAACCATTATAAATAAAATCAAAATTTAGCCATATTATATCACATAAAATATGATGATTTGAAAGATGATTACCCATAGTACTTGCATCCAAAAAAACGTCTTCCTAAGTTAGCATTTGTCGTTGATGTTCTCAAAGAAGCAGGCTTCCCACAACCACAAAACACATTAAACCTCATGACTCTTCTACAATAGGTGTTCTTCTTTCAAATTAATTTGGTTAACAATGAAGCATGGATAAAATGCGTAAGATAAAATATAAACTCAATAAACAGAGAGAGAATTCCAAATGGATTGAGATTAAAAGAGATCAAAAGGGTGAAGAAATGGTGAAGAAAGGTGAAGAAATGGAGAAGAAAGGTGAATTAATGGAGAAGATTGAGTAATTTAAAGAAAAAGGGATAAATATATAATTTTTTAAAAAAAATGGGCTAATTGGCCGTTATTCATGCTGTCACGTGGGCCCCAAATCTGCTAATTTTCAAGCTTCACGCGCTTTTGAGGAAGTGATTGCAAACGAAGTGCCACATAAGCGACGGGGTTTTTTTATATATGAAGGGTGATATAATTCAGGGGGTTTTCGGGGACACTCGATAGTTTAGGTAGGAAACTGACAAAAATAGTATAGTTTAGGTGGGTTTGAGGGTATTAACTATATCCCCCTTCGTATAAAAGCCCCCCGTCGCTTATGTGGATTTTAGTATTAATTAAATTAATTACCCACATTGCATGCCACATGGCATATTTTATAATTTAATTAGGGCGTGTATCATACGCACTACAACTAATACGATGGGGGGTTTTTTATACGAAGAGTGATATAGTTCAGGGGGTTCCTGGGGACACTCAATAGTTTAGGTAGTAAACTGACAAAAATGGTATAGTTTAGGCGGGTTTAACGGTATTAACTCTATAGTTTAAGATATATTCCACAGAGATCCAAACTAATTAGGCTACACATGTTTCTTGTTTTAATTATTATTTGAGATAAGCAAATTGATGAAAGGTGAGTATGGTTAAACATTTGTAAATTACTTAAACAAAAGAAACAACTTTTTGAAAGACATAAAAAGATTTAAGAATCATTGAATTCACTTAGTATTATTATAATATATCTAATTTTAATACTTGTCGCGAAAGAATAAATGCTTAATGCTTAATATAATTACATTTCTCTCACTTGGAACTAATCAATTAATAACAATCATTGAGATTATGTGGATGGTGTCTTGTATTTGTATATGCCAGTGTTGTAAATAGCGCTAATAGCATGAGGCGACACGATGCGAGCCTTCAGCGCTATTTGCCTCTATTGCGTGGCGATTTCAAAAAGGCGAGCGCCTCTGACTGTGTAGCGAGAGGCGCCCTGTAACGTCGCTTTTTGAAAAAAAGAAAAGAAAAAGGCAGCAGACCAGCGATTAAAAGAAAAAATTTAGGGCTTCAGCGGTTTCTTCTTCTTTCTCCATCAACTTAAAGTCAACCCAGTCACATTAGCGATTCTTCAAGCTTCTTCATCAGGTATGCTTCTCTTCATCTCCTTTCTTCCTTCTCCTTTCTTCTTCTTCTTCTTCGAGTTATTGCCTTTTTTCTCTCTTTCTTCTTCTTTCTTTCTCCTCTCTATCTTTCTTCCTTTTTCTTCTTCTTCTCTTCTTTTCTCCTTTTTTTCTTTTTTTGCTCTGTTGTTTTTCATCGAGTAGCAGAGAGCTATTTCTTTCTTTCATTCTTTTTTTTTTCCTTCCTTCTTTTTTCTTCTTTTCTTTTTTGTTTTTGCTTTGTTTTTCAATTGCTTTACGGGCAGAGGCAGAGAGCTTCTTCAAATCTGAGTTTTTAATTGATATATTGTTAATATATTGTCACGACCCAAAACGATAGGCCGCGACGGGCACCAGATACCTTAGTCGACCGAGTACCAACGTCACATATCTTTCTTATTACATTATCATATACACGTGACATACGGGCCTAATAGGCCAACACAATCCTTTATAAACTCAAAACATAGGCCGGCCAGGCCGTACAATCCTTTATGTACACGACATATGTCTACAAGTCTCTAAGAGTACATAAATATCATAAAGGTCGGGATAGAGTCCCGCCTTACCAAACAATATGTGTCTAAATCACACTAACCAAACGAGCAACTCCGAAGCAAATGGAG
>ML292599.1:0-21732 GCA_005239495.1 Nicotiana undulata | reverse complement strand
CCCTTAGGGTGGCGAGTAGGCACACCGATGCTAGGTCCGCTCTGCGACTGAGCGCATCAGCCACATGATTAGACTTCCCACTTCGGTACTCCAGGTTGAAGTTAAATTCCGCTAGGAGTTCCTGCCATCAGGCCTGTCGGCCATTCAACTTCGGTTGGGTCATGAAATGACTAACAACTGTGTTGTCTGTCTTGACCACGAACGGTGATCCCAGCAGATAATGCCTCCAAAGGCGTAAGAAATGAACGACATCCAATAATTCTTTCTCGTGGGCGGCATAGCGCCGCTCTGCATCCTTCAGCTTCCGGCTCTCGTATGCTACAAGATGCCCGTCTTGTAGTAAGAACCCGCCAAGAGCATAGTCAGAAGCATCCGCTTGTACCTCAAATGACTTGTCCAAGTTAGTAAGGTCCAAGACAGGGCTACTAGACATAGCCGCTTTTAATGCATTGAAGGCCTCGGCTCGCCTAGGACCCCAATCCCAAGGCGTGACCTTCTTGAGGAGTTCAGTTAATGGTACTGCGATGAGGGAGTAGTTCTTCACAAATCGCCGATAGAAATTTCATAGGCCAAGAAATGCCCTCAAGGCGTGGATATCCTTGGGTGGCGGCCAATCTGTGATGGCTTGGATCTTTTGCTGGTCCATCTTGATCCGCCCTTCCTCAATGACATGCCCGAGGAAGTCGATCTGTTTTTGAGTAAAAGGAGCACTTGGAAATCTTTGCGTACAATTCATGCTCCCGCAACCGGGCTAGGACCTTCCGTAAGTGTTCCAGGCGTTCTTCTAGTGTCTGGCTATAAACTACAATTTCATACAAATAGACCACCACGAATTCATCAATGTACTCTCGGAAGACCTGGTTGATCAGGGTGCAAAATGTGGTTGGGGCATTTGTCAAGCCGAACGACATAACTAGAAAGTCGAACGACCCATATCTTGTCACACAGGTCGTCTTGTGTTCATCGCCCTCAGCAATTCAGACTTGCCAATACCCTGTCTTCAGGTCAATTTTTGTGAACACCGTTGCACTCCCCAATTTGTCGAACAAGTCAGCTATGAGCAGAATAGGATACTTGTTCTTCACAGTAATTTTTTTCAGCGCCCGATAATCCACGCAGAGGCGTAGACTACCATCATGTTTCTTTTGGAAAATCACAGGGACCCATATGGGGACTTAGAGGTACAATGATCCCTGTGTCTAGCATTTCCGTCAATTGTCTCCGAAGCTCGGTGAGTTCGGGCTGTGACATTCTGTAAGGCGCCCGGGCAAGTAGCTTCGCACCCCGCACCGACTCAATTTCATGGTCCACAGTGCGCCTAGGGGGGAGCCGCTTCGGCATTTCCTGTGGCATGACATCCTCAAATTCCAGTAGTAGCTCCTTTACAGGTGTAGGAAATGGACCCGATGAGCGTTCTACCTCTTCAATGCATAGGGTAGCCAGAAATGTAGGTTCATGTCTCTTGACTCCCTTTTTCAGTTGCATGGCCGAGATGTTCTCAGCGGCCATCTTCATGGATATGCATGGAATAATGCAGGGCGTGGCCCCGTTTACTCCCATCATCAGAAGCATGTACGCATATGGTACGGACATGGTGTTTGTTTGCCTCAAGAATTCCAGTCCAGCTATCAACTCAAAGTCATCTATGATCACCACGCGTAAAGTGAACTTTCCTTCATAAGGACCCATCTTCACCGGTACTTCTTTGGCGATTCCACCCACTGGCTGAGGAGGTGAGTTAATAGCCTTGACATGACCCCGACCCTTTCCCACAACTATCCCAAGACGCTCCACCTGAGTTGAGGCCAGGTAGTTGTGAGTGGCACCTGTATCTATCATCGCCCGAATGGGTTTGCCGTTTACTCTCAGTTCAACAAACATCAAGGTCCTCTCTTGCTTAGGAGGAGTTCCTTTATTCGTCTTCTTTTACCCCTTCTTGGCGACTGGGCGGGGGTCTTTCTTCTTGCGGATACCAGCACTGGTTCCCGCTAATGCCACAGAAACAGAACCCACAATAGCATTGAAGGCACCGACTGGTTCGATCTGTTCATCATCATCTGCTTCGTCATCCGTCCCATCATCATAAGCTTGATGGGCATTCATCTGTGCATGTGGGCACTCATTATTCCAATGTGGCCCGCCGCAATGACGACACCCTGAGGGTGTCTTTCTCCCCTGATCATTGTTTTTTGACGCACCA
This sequence comes from Nicotiana undulata, assembly GCA_005239495.1. Taxonomy (NCBI): domain Eukaryota; kingdom Viridiplantae; phylum Streptophyta; class Magnoliopsida; order Solanales; family Solanaceae; genus Nicotiana; species Nicotiana undulata. The sequence continues at coordinate 19,532 of ML292599.1, read as the reverse complement.
TTGTTGCTGCCTGAGGAGGGAGCCTTATATTTTCTTGCACTCCGGTCTCCCCCACTTCTCTTAGGGCCACCATTGGTAGGCTGGCCCCCTTTGTAAGCCACTCGGACAGGAGGTTGCGACCTATCCTTCCGAGTCTCCATTTGGTAGTCCCCAAGGCATTCCGCTGCTTGGATTGCCTTGGGAAGAGTATCTACCCTTTGTCTTTGCAGCTCCATGCGGGCATAAGGTTTCAACCCTTCCAGGAATGTGAAGAGCTTTTCCTTGTTCCCCATGTCGCGTATGTTCAGCATGAGTGCAGAGAATTCTCGCACATAGTCCCGCACTGATTTGGTCTGGCGGAGCTCCCGTAGTTTCCTCCTTGCATTGTACTCAACATTTTCGGGGAAAAACTTTAGGTGTGTGGCTGCCTTCAGTTCCGCCCATGTCTCCAGAGCATCTTCACCGGCCATGATAGCTTCGTACTTCACTCGCCACCAGATCTTAGCATCACCCTGAAGATACATGGCAGCAGTTGCTACTTTCTTGCTTCTTCTAGGCCTCCCACGACATCGAAATATTGCTCGATGTCGAAGATGAAATTCTCCACTTCCTTAGCATTCCTAGCCCCACTGTATGGCTTTGGCTCAGAAATTTTCAGCTTTTGTGCCACAAGGGGGCGAGGTTCACAACACCCCCGATTTGATTTCCACCGCCTCGAAGCAAGCCTTGTAGAGCAGCATTGACAACGTTGAGCTGGCCTGTCAAGTTGTCGATAGTTTGCTGCATGGCAGTCATCCTGTCTGCCTCTTGTTCCCTTTGGGCTAAATCCTCGGCGCGTTCCTGGTGGAGGCCCTCGAATTTATCAAAAACTCCGGCTGCCTCAGTAGCTGCCGTTTGCTGGTCTCCTTCAGAGTCGCGACTCATGTTTCCTATGTCAACTTCGGCCTGGGTCATTCTGCGGTCCAGGTCGTCCAACCTTTGCAGTAGGTTGGTTTTCAGTTCCGGCACTGTATCCACAATGGGTCGTAGTACGTCAACCGTCTCCTCAAGAGCCGCAATGCGGTCCCCATGATTCACCATGGTCAGAAATGGTGGTAGTGCCAATGCGTTCCCTCGTCCGATGTCGAGCCTAGGCTCTGATACCAACTGTTACGTGGCGCCTTTCTGAGATTCTTTGGAAGGGCGACGTAAGGCTAAGCAACCGATGTCAGGGTGGTTGTTGTCCGCCGAGTGAGGTCCCCTCCGCGCGCTAGACGAGATTGTTAGTGTATTGTGGGAAAACCAATGCCAACAATTGAAGTAATGAGAATTGAATAAAAGCTTGATTGCATTAATGAAAGCTATTACAAAAGAAGGCAACACGATGTTGAGGGGAGAGACACCAATATAAAGAATTGTTTGCTAGAAAGTTTTGATTATTTGATCCCCCTAATAATGCTTAAAAAAATTAAACCAAAGGTACATGACTAGACCAAATTACGCTAGAGAAACATAATGAAAGTACATGGAATAAAACTACTCTATAGTTACAAGGAAAAGGACTAAGTTTTCTACAAAGGTAGAAACAGGTCCATTGGCAGCAACTTTGTCTCAGGCATCACGATCTGCGCGTGCGGCATTGTCCGCGTGTGCGGCGCTGTTGGTAGCTGCTTGCAGCTGGGCGCTAGCGAGGAAAATCGGTGGGGTGACAGAGGCACATGCGCGCTTGTCACTTGGCGCAGCCAAGACCACGGGCCGTCAGTGGCGCTTGGCGTTGGGAGGCTTGCTAGAACGCCACGGGGCCCGTCCAAGGAGTCATGGGACATGGCTGGAAAGCCGCCCATGACATAACGAATGCAGTGGAGGTGTGAGCTCACAATATACTTTGTACCATTAACAGCTTTAACATTTTTGGAACTCTGCCATTTCTACTGATTTAGTTTTGTAAGAGAATGCAAAGCTCTAGCTTTTCTAGAAGCAAGAATTCAGAAAGATAAAAGAAACATATCTGTTCTGTCAAATGGTTCTCTTCACTTTTTAAGGAAGGATAAATAGCACAAACAACTAGATTAATTAGTTTCTAAAATTTTCTGGATGTCTCTATTCAGTGCAATGTCCTTTCTTTCACTAGACTATCTACACAAATTATGCATTAGGGGAAAGAGGGATTACATGAGGTAAGCTGACTAGTTTGTGATCAGTGGCGGACGCACGTGGTGGAAAGCGGGTTCATTTGAATCCGCTTTATCGAAAAATAATACTGTGTATATGTATAAATAAGAATTAAAACTGCGTAAATCTTGTATAAATATTTTATTTAAACCCACTTGGCAACTACTATTTTACGACTAAAGTTATGTACTTCTAAAATTGAACCCGCTTGCATAAAATCCTGGGTCCGCCACTGTTTGTGATGTACAAAGGTCTCTTCATACAAGAGTATACAAGAATAATTGATGAATAGAGAAGAAAGCATTGTAGCTGAAGCTTATTTGTTCAGATGTTCTCTGACCAGCAGCGCGGAAACTGACTTCTGCTATTCCTCCCCAGTAATCTTTTTCTTAAGAGCTTGAATATCACTTCCCAGTTCATCCCTTCCAGACTGAAAACAGAAATCCAAATTAGTGTTAGCCATGTGCACTATCTACCCTCAGCAATGATTATACTCTGACAGGGAAAAATTACTAGTAATAAGATACTGTATTCAGCATTTTATTTCAATCCGAAACGATTAGGCTCTTGCAGTAAAGATGTAGATTTGTGGCTTACCAGACTAACTTGAAACAGAATTTCCTTAATTATTTGGCATGTTGTCTCTGGTGTCTGGAGGTAGATTTAGTAACTAACTAATGAAACTAAAACATAACGAAAACCTCCCCTCAAACTTGGATTAATTAACAGCTTCTGCCATTTTAACCTGTAAATTGCCTCAGCTGACATAGGAAAATTTGCACAATTGGTCTACATGTACTGAAGTGATAGTTCTAGGAAAGAAGTGAATGAAAAACAATAACTCGTTTGAAATATCACTAGAGCAATGTGAAACTGAATGGTCTAGAAAAATTATTCCTATAAGATTGACCTGAAATTTCTTAGCAAAAGTGCATGCTATTCTAGCCTATGTCTATACCCAACTGAGAATAGATATTAATTGCAAGAAATGATTGGCATCTATTTCATGTAAGACCATACCTTAAAGAGAAGATATGTGTAGACGAACCAACCAAAGTATCCAAAGCCGATCAACTCCAAAAACTTGGGTAACTGGTTTAAAAAAGTTAAAACGTGAGAGACATTCACTTAGGTTCAAGAATCACAAGAAGGCAGAAAGCAGCAATTGTGATAACCCCAGAAACACACAAGGCTAAGTAAGACTGGTCACAACGTATTACTAGTCCAATTAGATTACGTACCAGGGGAATGGAGTCTAATGCATCGATAAGGATTGAAGAAAACCAAAGACCAAGAACGGCTGAACCTCCATAAAGAAAGACCGTAGGTTTCTTTTCGAGTTCGTCCCACTATGACAACGTTGCAAACATAGTTGGATTTCAGCAAACGAAGAAGATGAGCCAGTTCTGAAGCATAGAGAATGAACTATGGAGTAGTACTCATAAAATAAGGGCAGAGTCTTACCTTGTCTTTTACATTGGAAAATACCTTTCTGATGCGAGTAAAAGACTCAGAATTTTCCTGTTCTTCAGAAGAAGACCTGATCTTGAAGATAGGAAATCTCTTGGAATCTACGTGACGTCGAAAGCCTGAAAACTTTTACAGCTTAGCTAGACCAAAGAACTCTGGCTTGATAAAAGACAAGTTCATATAATCTCCTAGAATGAAAAATTCAGAAACTAAAATCTTTTGTTTTCCCTATTTGGAGCTATAAAAAGACTTCTTCACATGGAACATAAACGGAGTTGAGACAAAGAAGTCATTTTTCAGAAATTCCATTTCAATCTAAGCCCAAAAACTCATCTTTTTATCTTATACTAGATCATCCTTTATTTTTTTGCCTTTTTCTGTCATGCCTTGTGTGGGTCAACAATCAACCAAAGTGCTCTATTCTTCTTCATTATTCATACAAGGTTAACAGAGTTAAACTGAATAAAGAGAATGTCTTATCTCAATCAATCAAAAATGCCTCAATTAAATTTTTAGCTAACATTAGCCGCTTGATACTTGATAAAATAATACAATAACATACACTGAAACGGCAAAACCATAACTATCTGGCAATCATAGAAAAAAAGAAGAGGATGAATTGGAGATGTAATACCTGAGGGGGGCCTAAAAGGAGCAGTTTGGGGAGAAAGATGAAGCAGAGAAGGGAAATTGGAATGATGCAACCTCATGGAGGAATGAGGAAGTGACATGATCCGTTCCATTGAGGTAGATGAAACAGAAGAAGCTGTAGCCATTTTTGTTGTATAATTCTTCTCTCTAAATTCCTTTTTCTGTATCAAATATGGAGTTGACACCAGCTATCCTTTTGACTCTTTTTTAATATGTTATTGTTCTAATCATACATTATTTATTTAACTAGATATATGTTATTTTCCACCGGTACAAGTACCAATTCACTCTAGCCTCTTTCAATGTATACTTTTTATCATATTTATAGAATCAGCCATGTGCATCAGAAGGAGAAGCCAACAAGTTAAACTCATTGGCTTCTCTTTTCAAAGGTACCTACCTCCCTCTTTTGTACATGAGTACAAAATATAGATGAAGTGCTGTCACAAATTCCGGGAGGCAACTCGTCCAGTTTATTATTCCGTCCGTTTCAATTTATGTAAACCTGTTTGACTGGGCATGGAGTTTAAGAAAAAATGAATACTTTTGAAATTTATGGTCGTAAACAAGTCAAAAAGGGCCCAGAGTATTTGGGTGGTTATAAAAAGCTTTCTCACTAAGAGTAGAATTGTAAGTTTAAGCTAAATTGTTACCAAAATTGGAAAGGGGTCATTTTTTTTTTGAACGGATCAAAAAGGAAATAACTTCACATAAAGTGGAACAGATTATTTCACATAAAGTGGAACAGAGGGAGTATATAATAACTTATCCCTGTTTTAATACTCCAATATAGTTACTTCCATCTCTTTCCTACCCAAGTTCGGAAGACCTAAAGTTAGGTGAGCAAAGGTAGGTGAAGGATGATTAACAAACTGGAATAATTGAACCCCTCATAGTGGGTCACTGTTAGCATATGTTACATCTTTTTAGCACATTAATATATCTTTGTAAACAGTGAATCCTATAGTATACATCTGAATAGTACATAAAATTTCTTTTTGGGCCCGCTAGTATTATTTTAGCCTACCAAAATCAGTTCTTTTAATAAAGCAGAAGACATAATTACTCCAAAAAATTACTAGTGTCTTATTAGATGAATAATGCACTCTATACGAACTTAGAATTCAGATTTACATGTAGCATGCTGATTGTGCATACTGGAACAATTATTGCATCTCTACGTCACTTAGCAATAAGAACATGACACTGAAGAAAATTTATTTTCTCACAGATGCAATATGCTTCTATTCGCTGATAAAAGCTACAGCTTCTGAATTGGTGCGATTGAACTCTTTAACAATTTCTCATATTGAAGTCAAGAAAATCAAGGGTTATAGCTACTGTATAACGAATCTAATTCTGGAAAGAGGCCTCTCACACGATGAGCAACTTAGGTCCAACATTTCCCTTCAACTGTTCGTAGCGTCTGCCATTTGTACCCACTAACTCTCCAGCAAATTTTGCCAGACGGAAACAGTGTGATCAGGCGATCAAAGGAATGTTGATTGCAAGCCCGAAAAGAGTGATATGTTAGCAAAATAAGGAGGATAAAACCTTTGCAGTCACCAAACATGAGCAACTGATTTAAGCATAGAACTTTGAACCTCAAGGCAGAGTCACCAATAATCACTACATGAGCAAACTCCATTTTGAAAGTGATGATAGCGATTTGTATCCCTAACAACAATCAGACGTTGAGTGATCTTCGAGATAAGCTTGGCAGCAATGTGGCAATCTCCACATACACGTAGGTTCTTAGTAATTCTAATGGGTGTATCTGGGGTGGTGTTCATAATTGCAAAGACAATGGCCAGTTTCTCACTATGAACTACAAGATGATTTTCTTTGTCTTCCTCCTCAACATCATGAAGGGCAGCATTTGTTTCTGGGACGTATCCTTCCTCTTTCATCTTGCCTATTAATATGTCTAACTCTTCGTAGATCTTCTTTGATTGTGGGTGAGACGTGTCCCCGGCAAGGAAGGTGTGCACCATGTTATTGATCTCAACATTACTGATACCGGGCACTTTCTTAATCCCTCTTCCCTTCATGATTGACCTAACAGTCGTTACATCTTCCCATCTTCCAGCCTTTGCATAAATATTCGATAGCAACACATAATAACCAGACTGCTTTGGGGACAATTCAAAAAGATTGTCTGCGGCTACAAGTCCAATGTCCATATCATTGTACAAGCGACAAGCACCCAAAAGAGCACCCCAGATTCTCTCATTAGCTTCCATAGGCATCTGCTTGACGAAATTGTAGGCCTCACTTATGAATCCGGCGCGTCCTTTTAAATCAACCATGCAGGCATAATGTTCTAACCTCGGAAGAATCTTATACTTGTCCGTCATTAGCCTGTAATAGTACTCTCCTTCTTGTAGCAAGCCTGCATGGCTGCAAGCGGAAAGAACGGAAACAAAAGCAATAGAATCAGGTTGAAGACCAGACTCCAACATTTTTGAAAACAAAACAACTCCATCCCGGCCTTGGCCACTCTTACCATAAGCAGATATCAAGGAAGTCCATGACACAACATCCCGAAACTTCATCCCCTCAAACATTTTCCTTGCCTCGGTCAAACATCCGCACCTGGCATACATATCAACTAAGGAGTTCTCAAGAGACAAATTTGGCCTAAGGCCTTTTCTTTCAACAGATTCATGAATCCTCCTTCCCAATGATGCAACTGAAAGGTCCCCACAAGCAGGAAGAATGCTAGCAAAAGTTATAGCATCAGGCTCTATCCCACAAGTTTCCATTTGGAGATAGAGCTCAAGCGCCTCATTAGGCATAGAATTCTTGACATATACAGCTATCATCACATTCCATGGAACCAAATCCTTTTTATCCATATTCAAGAAAATGTCTTTTACGAACGAGACATTCTCAATGCTGGTATTGCTTACAGCAGGTAAAAGGCTAGCCATGGTTCCCGCATTTGGTTTATGACCTAATAAGTTCATTTCCTTACAAACCTCTAATGCATCATCAAACATTCCATTTTGAGCATATCCAACAACCATTGAATTCCAAGAAACAACATCCCGTTTGGGCATTCCATTTAGAACCTGACGAGCCTCCACTAAACACCCACATTTCCCATACATAGCCACCAGGCAATTCCCAATAAATAGGTTAGAATCGAGACCCCTCTTGCTGACAGCACTGTGAATTTGCAGCCCCACCATCAAATTATCAGAGCCAAAACAAGCTTTAAGAACACAGGGAAATGTAAAGTTATCAGGACTAACATCTCGGTTACACATATCTTTGTAAACAAAAATAGCATCTTGATAGAACCTGTTATTCGCATAGCTCCTGATCATGACATTATAGACAGCCACATTCCTGTCAGGTATTTTGTCAAACAGTTGGCGACTAACATTAGGTTGGCCGCAAGCCGCATAAGCTCGCATCAACTTGGTGGCAAAAGACGTATTGCAACATAGACCCGGATCGAAAATAATCTTGGAATGTAGTTTTTTCAATGTTTTGATATCTGGGTGTGCGTCTAATATACGACTGGAAGTAACCTCGTCTAAATGGAAAGAGTTGCTCAGCTGGGGTTTTCTCACTGTTTGTATATACGAATTGGCGGTGGAACTATGGCGGCGAAGACGCATAGGGCTTGCAATTAGTGTCATGAAACAACAGCTTACGATTGAGTGACCAATAAAGAAGGGGACAAATATTTAGGGAAATTTTGAAAGAAGAAACAATTTTATACTCTGATTCATATGCATTCCATTTCGTGAATAGAGTTCCGTTGGAGTACTCTAAAAATTCTTTGTTTTAGTTACGGGTAAAAAGCTTGACCTGTACTGGAAATGAAATTAGGAGGAACTCAAATTTGTTTTCTCAAAACTAATTTAAATGTTAAAAGGATTAAGAAAATTTACAACAGGGTGTAACACTTTGCGTCCAAAACTATTTACACGTTATGGTCAAACCATAGGTGTCAAGGGGCCGGGCCAGGCCGGTCGTGTAGAGGAAAAGGGACCGACTGGTGTCGTTACCGGACTGGTTTTCAGTTACTTTTTTTAAGGAAAATTAGCAGTTCATTTATAAGTAGCTCATTATAAAAATTGATCAATTTATAAAATATTACTAACATTAGCCAAATATTACTAATATTAGTCAATTAGCTATTTGTAGGAAAAAATGGTCAATTTTTCGTTTTCTTTTGAGTGAGTGTTATTAGAATAGATTGGGTTATGGAGCTTGAATTTCAGTTTTGGGATGATTTGGTGAAGTTTTGAGGTGGTTTGAATTGAAAATTTAAAATAAAAACTGAACATAAAAAATAATAATGTGTGTATCACATTGTGTATCACTTATGTACATATTTGTATCAATTGTATATCACATGTATATCCATGTATATATCTATGTGAGAAACATGCGTGATACATGTTTGATACATGGGTCGCATAAGAACTTTTTGAACTTGATTTAATTACGTATTTTAATACAAAACCCGTCCAAATCACCTCCAATCTTTCTCAAATTTTGTATATTGACTTATCTATATGTTTTCAATGAATTTCAACTATACCCGTTGAAAAAGTTTCTTTTTTGCTTAGGTTTTTGGAATATTGTATATTTTTTTATATTTCATCACCTTATTTGCTACTTCATCCATGAAATTTCCTTTCCGTCTTGCATTTAATGTTGCTAATCACACTTAAAATTTTGGAAGGAGATTTTTACATGTGATTCTTTGAGAGAAAGAACCTTCTTTATTTGGTTTTTCAATATTTTACGTGCTTGGCTAGTTTTGGTAAGTTTATGATTAATGGCTAGAGATTGGTAAGTTGAGACTTATTTGGGACATTTGTGTGAGTTTCCCTGCTTTTTACTGGTTCCATGCTTCCCCAGTGCAAAATTTAATCGAAACTTTTCCGGTCATAATGGGTCGGGCCTGACTTATTTATTTTTTTTTCTTTTTATTTTTGTATAACAATCGCAATTTATATTAAGATAGATTAAAAATGTAGAACATTAAAAACTAATGTATTAAAAGAATGTTTGAATAAATTTCAAAGGCTTTAAAAGCCTTATATTTAAAAAATTCATTATGAATTTAAAATAATACAATGAACATGAAAAAAATATAACTTAAAGCACAAATCTTATAATGGAGTGTTGATAACTTGATATGTAAGGACCAAACTTTAAAGGCTTTCATAGTTTCATTTCAAATTTTCATTGCATAATAATACTTCAAATTAATCTAGAAGACTAATGTTTTACCAAAAATATGATAAACCTTTCTTTTGGAGATTTAATGAATGGAATGGGAGGTTAATCCTAGTTAAACTTAACGACTGTCAGATCTATGAATTTGATGATGAGCAGAATGAATCAGAGTGCTGTAATAATAAATGCTAGGCAATGATACTGATGATGATTGGTAATGAATACACAAGTGAGTATGTAGATTAAATGCATGCAATGACAATAAATGTAATATTAAAGGATATCTCGCCCAAAATATCAAATGTTAAGAGTCAACTAGCTCTTTGTCGGCAACACAAGTGATAAGAAGCCTGGGTGGAATACTAGGTTTTTGGATCTTGTATACGAAAATGTGTCTTTTAGTTTGAGAATCAATAGAAAAGACAAGAGATGTATATTCTTCAATGGTTAATGGTACAAAGTGTTCTTTCAGAGAGTTTCAGATGCCTTTTTTCTCCCCTTCTTTTACTATATATATGGAACATTCTTTAGAAACCCTAAAAAGTACATGTGAAGGAATATTTTGATGGAATATTCTCTCTTCCTAACCTAAACTATCCTGCCGTTATTATAAATTCTTCTAATCGACCCAATCGTCGATTTTATTCGAGAAAGGCCTTCCGTCTCCTAATGTTGGCTAACCTAGACTTCGACCACGACCAACAAAGTCATCAAGTTTAGTCCAAATTTCGATCAATACAACTAAAACAATAAACTTAAATAAGTCTAATAATTTTAAAATAACAAAATATCTCAAATCAACTTAAATACGATTTTCTGGAAGACTCTCAAGAAAACTCTTCATATGCCTCCTTAAACAGCATGTGCCCTCCCACTTTCGACAAAAAATTAAGACTCGACCATAGTTCTTGCACTTTACTTTGCGAACTTCTTCATTTTCTTCTACCACCTCAAAGTGTTCTGTCACGACCCATTTTCTAAACAAGTCGGGACCTGCACCCGATCACTAAACATGACCGAGCAAACCATCTGCGCTTATCAAATCTATTATAACTTCAAACTTTATATGCAATAAGGTAATACTATAACCAAACACTTTTAATTAATTTAAATATCTAAAATAAACCAACTCCAAAACTTTATTTGTAAAAAATAATGAAATAGTTATAAGTTATTATAAAAAACATCTGAATCTTACCCCAACTGTGTCTATGAAGCCTCTACTGATAAACTGACGCACTGCTCAGGACATGAGATTTCCTGGCCAGTTCTCTAAGTAAACTAAGAAATAGCTAACTAAAGATGACTTTAAGAAATACTCCACGAACAAAAGCGGAGCTAACCAATAGCACTGGAAGGGAGGGAAGTCCTAAACTGTAGCCTGCTTTCCTGCAAAACCGGTTCCTACGTTGTACCGTAGACCAACGTAGGTTCCCAAAAGAGAACGTCAGTACCATCCATTGTACTCAGTGAGTCTCAACGACAGGGGACGAAACTTTAATACAATACATATTACTAAGAAAACATAAAACTTCTAAGAACAATTCTAAAATAATTGCATAATAGCAGTTTATGAATATTCTAAAAGAAATTCTTTTCTTTTTCTAAAAAAGTACTTCTCTTTATACTTTGGGAGTTCCAACTATCCAGACCTATTTCTGTCTTAGTCACCGTGTGATCGGCACGAGTTCGATCCCAACCTGATCTAATAGGCTCAATCCACGAGGTGTCACTCGCTTCATGGTTCTCAGCGCTCATGCATCATACCTTAGCCTGGCTAAGTGAATTCTCAGCAACGAGTCCTTCGGCTCGTGTGCTCCCTACTTTGGCACAAGTAGTTTCAGGAAGTCAACGCCTTGGTCAGGACCCTCGGCCTGGACGATGACCCCTTCTCAGAATAAATGACACTCCCAAAAATCTTTTCTTTCTAAAACTTCTTCTTGTGACTTTTCAAGTCTAAATTTTTCAAACATACTTATTCTAGAATTCTTAAATATAAGGTATGACATAAGAATGAAATAAACATTCAAAATTATTTCTAAAGATTCTTGCTTTTTCATGAATTTTCAACATGAAAATGGCATATAAGAATAACACAAAAATCTGAAAATTTATGCGCATATATCAAAATAATCATCTAAGCTTTAGCTAGAAAATAATTCTAAGCTAATAGGTACTTACTACCTCCAATTAAGTATATATATTAGCTCTTTTATATAATTTATCAAACACCTTGTTTGCGTGCTTTTGTGAGTTAAACCACTTTAATAAATGGGTATATCAACTCACCTCGAAACTTCTCGAGCCAATGNATATATATATATATATATATATATATATATATATATATATATATATATTGTAACGACCCGGTCAGTCGTTACGTAGAACCTGCATTATTAATTACTGTTTTTTCCTTGACATAGGTTGGTTATACTGTTTGATGTGTTAGATTCGGTTGGCTCGGGTTCAGAATGGTTGTAGTGAGAATTGAGACACTTAGTTTCTAAAAATAGCTTTATAGTTGGAAAAGTCAACTGAGAGTTGACTTATTGGTAAACGAATTCAGAATGCAAATTTTATGGTTGAGATAGCTTCGTTAGGTGATTTGGGACTTAGGAGTGTGTTCTGAATATTTTTGTGATGTCCGGTGTAGAATTAGGCTTGAATTGGTGAAAGTTAATTTTTTTTTTGGTGATTTCCGGTCGGCAGTGGAAAATAGACTATCGGGGTCAGAATGGAATTCCGGAAGTTGGAACAGGTTCATAGTGTCATTTTGGATATGCAAAATTTCAGGTCAATCGGAGATGGTTTGGATGGTTTTGGCATCGTTGGTGGAATTTAGGAATTTTAAAGTTCATAGGCTTGAATTTGATGTGATTTTGGTGTTTTGATGTTACTTTGGGTGTTCTGAAAGTGCAACTAAGTTGAATGATCATATGTGATATGTTGGTATGTTTGGTTGAGGTCCCAAGGGGCTCGGGATTGATTTCGGATGGTTAACGGGAATTTCGGAGTGGAAAAAAAATGCAGCTTTCAGCTGCTGGTGTGATTTTACTGGTGTAACCGCACTTGCGGATGGGAATCGCAGGTGCGGACCCGCAGGAGCGGAAAGAGGCTCCGCAGGCGCGAAATTAGGCCAGCCTAGGGAAAGGCGCAAATGCGGACACTTTACCGCACCTGCGAGGTCGCAGGTGCGGAAGTGGAGTCGCAGGTACGGGATTTTCCCGATTTAATGAGAAACCGCAGATGCGGTCCACCTGAGCACAGGTGCGGACCGCAAGTGCGAGATTTTGGCCGCAGGTGCGAAAATTCTGGGCAGAAAAGTACAAAAAGGGTACTTCACGATTTTTAACCCTCTTTTCACCATTGTTGTGCGAGTTCCGAGCTTTTTCAGGGTTTTTGACGAGGGAAACGTTTGTGCATCATTGTGGTAAGCTTTTTGGACTTATTAACTCGATTATATGTAATTAAGGACTAAATTAACTGTGTTTAATTGGGAAAATCAGTGGAAAAGGGGTAAATTAGGGCTTGAGATTATAAGGCCTTTTAGGGATGATTTGAGGGGTCAAACGGACTCCGATTTTAGAGTTCTTTATATCTACGGACTCGTGAGATGATGAGGATCGTTTTGCTATAAACTTTGTCGAGTTCCGAGACGCGAGACCGGGGGTCGGGTATTGGCTAATTTCGGGTTTTGTGTATAAAGTTGATATTTTTCAATTGGAATTCATTCCCTTAGCATAATTTGATCTGAAAAATCTAAACTTGGTAGATTTGGAGCATTCGGAAGTTGATTCTAGAGGCAAGCGTGTTGCAGAGTAGCTTTTCGGGATAGTTTGAGGTAAGTAATGTCTTTAAATCCTGTCCTGAGGGTATGAAACCCCGGACTTTACATCCTTTCACGGATTTGGAGTGACGCACACACTGTATGACGAGTGTGGGGCGTGCACGAATTAGAAATTTGGAAATATGTTCCTTTTTAGGCAACTATTGAGTCGCGAAACTGCTTTTAAAGCATATGTTTTATAGTATTACTATGTTTTAATATATTTGGGCTGTAAGCCATGTTTGGGGCCTAGTGCCGATATGTTTTAACCCCTTGGGGGCTATTTTACTGATATTCCTCACTTATTATATTATGATTTTACACTCGGTCTTTCTTGTTAAATTGTTAACACTCAGAATTGTTGAAATTATTATTTCCTGAAATGAAATACCGTTTTGGGTCGAGAACCCCGTTTATTCATGGCTCTAGTGGTATGCTGAGAGTGTCTGACTGAGTGAGGTCGAGGGCCAATATTGTGAGGATGTTATGATATGATAGACGCCGAGTGTCTGAGAGTGATTGATGACATGATTTGGCTTGTTTATAGCGCTTGGGCTGTAGAAGCCCCTCCGGAGTCTGTACACACCCCCAGTGAGCGCAAGTACCTACTGAGTGCGAGTGCTGAGTGCCAAGGGATGAGTGATTGGGAGGCATGAGTGACGGTGAGGTTGCCCGAGGGGCTGATGCTGAGTGACTGCGAGGTGCTGAGTGACTGTTACTGAGTGATGGTGAGGTGCTGAGGGAATATTATGAGTGATGATTATGGCCCGAGGGGCAGTTTTATGATGATATTCTACTGAGTTTTGAGTATGATTCGTTTCATATTTCAAACTGATATTTTTGGGAGTGTTACTGAGAAAAATTTGAAATTATACTTGTTTCAAAGATTTTTACGAAAACTGGTTTTCGAACTTATGTACACTTTATTGAGACTTGGCATTTCACTGTTTTGTGGATTGGTGTATTTGTTGTTGTGTGTTTCTTATTCTTCGGACTATGATTTATTTTCATTACTACGGAGTTGGCGCACTCATCATTACTCCCTGCACCTCTGTGTGCAGATCCAGGTACTGGTTCTGAGCAGTAGTCATTTGAGTTCATTCGGCGTCAACATTCAGGATTTCGAGGTAGCTGTCCAGCGTCCACAACTTCTCCATTTCCCTTCCTTTATTAGTAATTAGTATTTTGTTCTGAGACGTTGTTTATGACTTTAACAGAGTTAGTATCATTCTTAGATGATCGTGATCAGTTGACTCCAGTTCTGGGGGATTTGTTTAGACTGTTAGTTTATATCATGTTTGCTTACAGACTTAAAGAAATTTTTTATACTTATTATGCTGGTATTTAATGGTATTGAGAAATTATATTAAACACATGCATAGTTATGTGATGGTTGGCTAGCCTAGTTCCACGATAGGCGCCATCACGACCTGTTAGGATTTGGGGTCGTGACATATATATATATATAAATCTAATTATTTATAAATAGAGAAGTAACTCAAAATTAATCACAAGGGTTTAAATTCGTAATAGAAGTATAATTTAAGATTTTCAAAAAAATTAAATTCTATTTTTAGCGAGTGTTGAAACTTCTATAGATTTGAGGAGTGTTACATGTTCCCAAACATAAGAGCGCACTCTAGAAGCACAGGACATGATTTAACTTGAATTGAGAATTTAGGTTTGAGAATTGAGAGATGAGTGAAGAAATGAAGAAGAAGTGGGGTCTATTTATAACTTTTCAAAGGGCTAAATTAGTAAATAATAAAAGTATTATTTTTGAAAAAAAATGCCCAAACAAGGCTATTCTTGCAAATTAGTCGTTTGGCAACGGTCAAAATGGAAGATGATCGTTGCCAAACAAACAACTTTATAAAATTAAAAAAAATCAAAATAGCCATTGAACCGGTCCGGTTTACCGATTCCTAAATGACTTGACCATAACGGGTCGTACCGGTCCCGATATAAAAATCTATTCGGCACAGGTTGGTCCCCGTCCCAACCCATCCCTCCCCGTCCCCCTTACTACCTGTCCAGTCAGGACCGGTTCCGAACTGGCCCAGCCCGGCCCGTTTGATACCTATAGGTCAAACACATTAGTTAATGGTAACCAAATGTTTATATCCAATCAAATCCACGTATCTTTTATCTAAAAAAATATTATTTACTAATCAGAATAGGTGATAATGTATTATTACTCTAACTATTAGTTAACTAAGATTAAAATGATTGATTGCATATAAATAACAGTGCGAGTAAGTTTAGATAGTCCCTTAACTATGCGTATAGGAGTAACTTTATCCCTTATTTATACTAGTCATCATATTATATTATAAGTGTGAAGCTCCAGAGTCAAAATTGAATTATTAAAATACCCCACAAAAGTTGAAAGACCATTTCATCCTTCATTTAAACACAATATTTTTAAATATTTTTGTACAAAAAAGTAAAATTATCTCATAATAAATTGATTCATTAATTTGTACTAATCTTTACATGAAAAAATTAAAATATAATTTTTAATGTTTGCAGTAGTCTACTATGAAACTTGTGAGATCTTTTTGTATTCCCTTTTAAATTCATCTAATAATGTAGTTGAGACTCGTTTACTTCTTACCGTTATCATACTTTTTAATTGGGATGCAGTATTTTACTATGAAACTTGTGAGACCTTTTTGTATTCCCTTTTAAATTCATCTAATAATGTAGTTGAGACTCTTTTACTTCTTATCATTATCATACTTTTTAATTGTGATGCACTTTAATGAAGAGCAATTACAAAGAGCCAAAGGTGTACGATATAAAAGAAAATCTAATCTTGTGTTGCTTCAGCTTATATGGCCACGACTTGGGAATATATAGGCAGTTGAAGTAAAATTATTGATATCTCCCTATTTCTTTATTGGAAAAAAGGTTAAATTTGTACCTCTACTTTGATAATTGTTCACGTTTATACCTTGTTCTACTTTCCGTCTAAATATGTCCCTACCGTTAGTAAAGTAGATAAAATCGTTCCTAACTCTAACAAATGTCCAACGTGGCAATGGGACCCTTCAATTAAGCTGCCACCTGGATAAATAGCAACCCAAATTAAAAGACCCATATCCGACCCAACTATCACAAATGAATGGGTCAAAATCTGGAAACAAATCCACGATGAAAATGAAGAGGTGACGATAACAATGAAGAGGTCTCTAACAAAAGGGTACAAATAGATGATTTTCCCTATCAATAGTGCTGGTTTCTCCATTTCAAATCGTCATCTTGAATTTATAAATGGATTCTGACGGATCAAAGATCGGATTTCCGACCAAACTTCGATGAGTTTCTTCATTGCTGGTAAGACAACGAATGGAGAATTGTCGAAGCTTCTTCCGACCAAACTCCGATGAGTTTCTTCGTTGATATTCTTGACCATGTTTGAACATCTCTCGCTTAAATGGGCTTGAATAAGAAACCAAAAAGGAAGAAATGGGTTAAATGAGCATAAGAAAAAAGAGTAAGTTGCATCCAATTTGAGTATACTAGGAGATTTTGAGATCTGAGAACAACACAAAGAGAAGAAAAGAAAAAATGGGGTGGAAGGGAGATGGCAGGTTGATCTCCAAAAAAGCTGACATTCAGGCGAGATTTGAAGCTAGTACTCCAAATCCTATGCTATTCAATGTGTATTTAGTTTTCACTTTATTATAGAATCTTCTAAATTTTTCAAATTGATTTTTTGTTTTTTGCTCACAATATTTTTTTTTGATAAAATTTTCAGTTGATTACCTTATCATGAGTCATAATTTCTGGCCATAACTGAAAAAGAAAAAGGAAGAACAAGAACTGTAAAAGAAGAAACGAGGAAGAAGAAAAGTTGTGGTTGAATACTTAGAATTACGAGAGAGAGGTGGGACCCATAATGTGATTAGATAGTTGGGTCAAAGAAATGGGCATGGGGCTTTTAATTTGGATTGATATTTGTCCAAGTGGCAGATTAATTAAAGGGACCCATTGCCACGTTGGAGATCTGTTAAAGTTAGGGACGATTTTATCTACTTTGGTAATGGTAGGGACATAGTTAGACGGAAAATAGAACGAGGTATAAACGTGAACAATTTATCAGAGTAGAGGTACAAATTTGGCCTTTTTTCCTTCTTTATTAGTGATTGCCAATTTGCCAATTTGTCAATTTGAGTTCAATGAAGTTGCATTTAAGAGTTTGGATTTTGTTTGAAGATCCACATACTTTTACATTGTCTTTATAGCTTTTGTTTGCTTTCATGCCTCATTTATTTATGCATTATTTAATATTCTTTTCACCCGGTAACATTAAATATGTTCAAATGAATGCTTTTGCTATTTTCTTAGCCAAAATTCTTACAAGTATCATACTGACGTGTCAAGTATGATTATTAGTCTACAATTTTAGTTTAACAAATTATGATAAAATATATAACAATTAATAATCATTTCACATTTTGTTAATTGATCTTGACTTCCTAATCTTCAAATTTTGTTCTATATCTTATTGACATGTTTTAATAATATTTGTCTGCTTTTAAAAAGTTCGTACTAATTGACATGGGATACACGTGCGTTGCACGTGTTCAGAATATATATATATATATATATATATATATATATATATATTATAAAAGCACGAATATTATATGCTAAATGTTGAACGACTAAAATATTCTTGAAATATTGATGGACTTTTATAACCTTAAATATTTTTATAAATTTGAGGATATAATTGTAAATCACCTATGACTTGAATTCTTTTTCCTATTTAAACTACACATAAAAAGGAATATCTTGAATAGCTAATATTTGTAACATTACTAACCTTAAATTTTTAAAATTTTAGCAATCTGAAATTAATCGTGAGCTCCTGAATATGATTTCTGTATAATTTCTTTAAATTTCGTCTCTTAATATCTTTCAATTCACCAACTTATTACCTTCACCTTGCCTTCAAAATTGAATTCGAATTAGTGTTCATTTGGAGCATGTAGACTATTGGTATTATGTTGTATCTTTCAATACAATTCAAAATTTTCAGGGGTTATATATTTTTGCTGTATCACTAAGGAAGCGTGATAACTTGTAAAATTGAATTAATAAGATTATAAAATTGATCAAGTTTTTAGTTGGATATACCGAGTGATATAAGATCGAAAATTTCTATGAGATAATCTTTTTTATCTCCTGGGTTGATTTAGGTGTGTAACATGGACATATTGATTTCAAGAATTTAACCTTTTATATATTGACTCAAATACAATTTAAAATATAAGATTTATGCAATATTTTGAAGAAAAAATTTACTCACTAAAGTAGGTTACCCAAAAATAAGATTCACACTGGATAAAATAATCATTTAATTATTTTCCTAATATTTAAGACTTATAAATTTGTTGAAATTTAGTTATTAAATCTTAATTTATTTAAATTATTATTAGCATGTACAATCTCATTATCATGATAATGACCGAATTTACGTAGAAACAATGGCGTGAGAACCTACTTCTATCCCTTACGAAAGTTCAAATAATAAGATACTTGTAAAGCAGAGATCTTCTTCTATCGAGTTAGATAAATATAATTAACATTCATCATTTTCTTCTTCTTCAAGAATTTGGATTTTTTTATACTTTTATTTAATATTCCAGACACTTTTGTTAATAACAATATTTGTGTAATTTTTATAAAATTATATTTGTTGATATGAGATTCACGCAACGCGCGTATTCTAAAGATTAGTATATTATAAAAGTGGGAAGCCTTAAACTAAAAAGTTGAAAGACTAAATTACCCCTTTAATATGTTGTGATGACCCAAAAGGTCATCTTACGTAATTTAAGCTATATCTGTGTTCCGAGGCTCCGAGAGCCTCCGTTAGTCTCACATCGATATGCGTGCGCAGCCCGGGCGCGTAGCCGGGAAGCTATCATGTGAAAATTTGATAAAAAATGAGTTTTGATAATTAATAAATGAATATAGTTGACTTTGGTCAACATTTCTGATAAACGGACCCGGACCCGTGATTCGACANTAAAGAAAATTATTTTCTGAAAATAATAAAGGATTTTGAAAATGAATAATTATGTGAAAACCGTGTTACCGGGTCCGTATTGTGGTTCCGGAGCCCGGAACATGTTTATTATATATTATTTGTCTTATATGTGAAAATTTCGTGTAAAACGGGTGTGAATTGAGTGGTTTCGGATAAAAAATGAGGTTTTGAGGTTTTAAAGAA
>ML292598.1:0-65440 GCA_005239495.1 Nicotiana undulata | reverse complement strand
CAAACTCTTCACTACAACTCTGAGCCAAACAACATTTACAAAATAAACTCTTTTGTAAACCTAGGACTAACTCTAATCCCTTTATGGCAAACTAGCCTCTAGCTAATTGCGACATACTTCAAGTTAACTCTAACTTGAACAGTGTGTACCTATTACAATTGCTTCTAATAAAGCTGAAAGATACAATATTAAATCACCTACTATAACCAACTAGACTCGAAAGACAAACAGAAGGAACTGGTTCTTCTAGCTGGCAGTAGCCTTTATGTCGCACAAGGATTCTGCTTGCAAAATAACTCTGGGAATTGTTCTTCCAATTCTTGTTTCACATCTGCCTTTGTGCGATCCAAATTCAACAGGAATACTTCAACATTATATAGCTCCAGTGGTTGATATGTTCTTGTTTAGTTCTAATGCAACTCTTTCTTTGTAGAAGAGTTTGTGTTTATCTCAACTTCTTCCCTTTGTTACTGTCCTTGCAGAACTCGAACTCTAACCTCTCATCAATTTTCAACCTTTTTACATTAGGAGTCAACCTCTTGGTTCATGGATAATTCACAATCACGTTTATCTCCTGTACATAGATGGTTCTTGTGCCAATGGAACTGTTCAAGTATGTTTGCCCTGATGGACCTGGTTCAACTGGGTAGACATTTGTCAATCTTCAAAACCATGCAGTGACTTGGGTCAACACGAGGACTACCGGCAATAGATCCACAATAGTTTGCAGATGAGATTGAGAGGTGAAGTTGCTCGATTGTTAAATAACACGCACCTCCGAGAATTTTTGAGTGATCGAGCCAAAAACCTCTTCAGGGACAGGAACTCCAACAAGCTGATTGAACAAGAAGAACCTCAGCACGTCATCAACATGATCATTAGAGGGGTCGATGTCCCCCAAGGGCTAATGATAAATCGCACTAAAGTATCCATCACGAGGGAAAAACACACCCGAGATTACGTCCCAGAGGGAACCATTTTGCTCAGCGAGGAGGATGCCGAGGCCATCGTACAACCTCATAATTATGCACTAGTACTTATCAATAAATCTCAAGTTAAACATCTGTTGATTGATCTAGGCAACTGGGCCAACATCATCATATCGAGGGTCATAGAGCAGTTGGGTTACAAGACCAAATAGTGCTGGAGTTCCAGGTGTTGAATGGATTTAACATGGCATGAAAAACTACTAAAGAAGAAATAACCCTTCTAGTGAACACCGCGGAGACGATCCAAGGGACAAAATTCTATGTGATCGAAGGGGACATGAGGTACAACACTCTATTCGGAAAGCCATGGGTTCATAACATGAGGGAAATACCTCAACCTTACACCACACACTGAAGTTCCCTACGCCGGGAGGAATCAAGATGGTCGACGAAGAGCAGCTGGCCGCAAAGGAATTGTTCACAGTCGATGAGGTAATACCTGTGCACGTGCTCTCGACATCAAAAAACACGAAGCTGACTAGGAAGGAAACTAAATAGCAATCAAGATATTGGTCCGGACCGAACTGGAAGAGCGAGGAGTAGACAAGGAGGATGATTATGGAGTTCCTAGATCGTTCATAGCTCCCGATGATACCAATGCCACCAAATCGACGGTCGAGGAGTTGTAGCAAGTCATATTGATTGAATACTTATCAGATCGAAAGGTATAACTGGGCCCATGGTTAACTCCCGAGCTCAGGAAAAAACTCATTGAATTGTTTATAGCTAACATAGGTTTTTTCGCTTGGTCCCTCCTTGACATGACACGGATCCCGCCTGAGGTATCCACTCATAAGATGAGTTTGGACCCGAAGTTCCATCCGGCTAAGCTGAAAAGGAGAGTGGAGTCCGAGGTGAAGCATACATTCATCAAGGAAGAGGTATCTAAACTCCTTTTGATAGGGTCCACGAGGTAAGTTAAATACCCAAACTGGTTAGCTAACGTTGTACTACATAAAAAAGAAATAATCTAAGAATGTGTGTGGTAAAACGATCTGAACAAGGCATGCCCTAAGGATTCTCTTCCGTTTCTTAACATTGATCGGATGATCGATATGATGGCCGGGCACGAGATACTCAGCTTTCTCGATGCCTACTCCGGGTACAACCAAATTTAGATGGACCCGATGATCAAGAAAAGACTTTGTTCATCACTAAATTCGACACCTATTATTATAACATAATGCCATTAAAATTAAAGAACACCGGTGCCACCTATCAACGCCTAGTAAACCGGATGTTCGAAGAGCAGATAGGAAAATCAATGGAAGTTTATATTGACGACATGTTAGTCAAGTCCCTGCGAGCAGAGGACAAATTGAAACATTTTCAGGAAGCCTTTGATAAGTGAAGAAATACAATATGAAGATGAACCCGGAGAAGTGCGCATGCAAGGTCAGATCGGGAAAATTCCTCGGGTTCATGTTATGTAATTGAGGAATCGAGATCAATCCCAACAAAATCAAAGCGATAGACAACATCACCATGTGGAAGGCCTTTTAGAAGTTGACCGAGCATATAGATGCCCTGGGCCGGTTCATATAGAGGTCCTCAAACAAAAGCCATTGGTTCTTCTCACTGTTGAAGAACAAGAATAACTTTTCCTGGACCCCGGAATGCAACAAGCTTTGGAAGAACTCAAACGGTACCTTTCGAGTCCGCCCCTGATCCACACTCTGAAGGCAGATGAACAATTGTACCTTTGCTTGGTGGTTTCCAAGGTGGAGGTAAGTGGGATCTTAGTCTGAAAAAAGGAAAGTACGCAATTGCCTATTTACTATGCCAGTATAACTCTAGGAAAGGCTGAAACATATCTTGACCTGGAAAAATTGGAGCTCGCTTTGATAAGTGCCTCCAGAAAGTTAAAACTGTACTTTCAATACCACCTCATATGTGTCATAAGCTCTTACCCTATGAGGAATATCATGCAAAAACCCGAGCTCTCGGGCCGGTTAGCCAAATGAGCCGTCGAAATCAGCGGATACGATATCCAGTATCGACCTCGAACCGCCATAAAATCTTAAATTTTGACTGACTTTGTTGTCGACTTTACGCCGCCCTTAGTGCCCGGTGTGGAAAGGGAATTATTTCTAACCCCAGGTACAATTTTGGGAACTATCCGAGCTAGGCATCGTGCTAAAACCACCTAGGGGAATGTAGTTAGCCAGTCTATTGAGACTGTAAAATTGACTAACAAGGAGGTCGAGTATGAGGGCGTGATTGCAGGTCTCGAATTGGCTAAAAGCCTTAGGGCCGAGGTGATTGAAGCTAAGTACGACTCCTCCTCGTGGTAAATCAAGTCAATAGGACGTTCGAAGTGAAAGAGGAACAAGTGCGAAGGTATTTAGACAAATTACAAGTAACATTGCATCAATTCAAGGACTGGAACCTATACCACGTGCCCCGAGATCAAAACAGCGAGGCTGATGCTCGGGCTAACTTGGGGTCATCGATCGATGTCGATTCAGTTCAGAAACAGTAGTACAACTCATGAAGTCGGTGATAGAAGAAGACCATGCAGAAGTAAACACAACGAGTTTAACCTAGGATTGGAGGAACAAGTACATAGACTACTTGAATACTAGGAAATTGCCCTTGGATCCTAAGAAATTGAGAGACCTGCGTACCAAGGCTGCCAGATTCAGCTTGGTCGAATGGACATTATTTAGGAGAACGTTCGACGACCCACTAACCATATGCTTGGGGCGGGGAGATAACAAATATGCCTTAAGAGAAGTTTATGAAGGCACTAACATGAATCATTCGGGGGCGGAATTTTTGGTGCAGAAATTGATCAAGGCCGACTATTATTGAACCTAAATGGAGAAAGATACGAAGGACTTCATACAAAAATGTGATGACTGCCAGAGACAAGCACTGATGATCCATAAACCATGAGAGCTACTCCATTCCGTCATGTCCCTGTAGCCATCTATGAAGTGGGGAATGGACATCATATCGCCCCCCTGCCATGGGCACCCGATAAGGCTCAATTCATACTATTCATGACCGATTATTTTTTCAAATGGGTCGAAGCTCAAGCATTCAAAACGGCCGGGGAGAAAGAAGTCATTGACTTCATATGGGACCACATATTATGTCGATTCGAGATACCAGGCGAGGTATTTTCCATAATGGGAAACAATTCATCGGCAACAAGGTAAATAAATTTTTCGAAGATCACAAGATTAAGAAGATACCGTCAACACCTTACCACCCTAGTAGGAACAGAAACGAGAAGTCAACAAACAAGACCGTACTTCAAAACCTAAAAAAGAGGTTGCGATACCAAAGGGAAATGGAAGGAAATCCTTCCTGAAGTCCTGTGGGTATACCGTACGACCTCGAAGTCTAGTACCGGTGCCACCCCATTTTCGTTGGTCTATGGGGCCGAAGCCTTAATACCTATCAAAGTAGGAGAACCGAGCCTGAGGTTCCAATATGCGACAGAAGAGTCAAACGACGAGGCCATGATCACGTGCCTGGAACTATTGGATGAAAGGTGGGGGCCCAACCTAGTACGATTGGACGCCCAGAAACAACGGATAGAAAGATACTAGAATCAAAGAGCCAACCTTCGACACTTCAAGATCAGGGAGTTGATGTTGAGGAAAGTAACATTACACACCCAGAACCCAGACGAGGGGAAGATGGAACCGAACAGGGAAGGACCATATCGAGTCGTTAGAATTACCGGCAAAGGCTCTTACAAACTCGAAGTAGGAAATGGTGTGAAACTACCAAACAACTCTAATATGGAACCCTTAAAGTGGTACTACTCCTAAGGTACGAACTCAATTACTCTTTTATCATGTTATGAATCGGACTAACATTTGCAAGAAAATGGCCAAGGATGGATGTGGCTGTTTTGTTTGATACCACGCGTTGCACTCTTTTTATCCTTGAACCAGTATTGTCCCGATTGGATTTTTAGGAAAGTCTTTAATGAGGCAACAACAAAACGTGTTAACTTAGACTCGAACAACGGTCTCAAATCGGAGTCAGTGATTGTTCATTTCATATCAACAATATCCAAGCCCTCTCAAGCTCGTCCTCAAATATTGGGGGCCATTACCCTCAGATTCATGTTTTTAGCAAGGAAAAAAGAAAAACCTCATATGCTAAAAGCTAAGTCTTGGTGATTAGGATTCATTGCAAGGGCCAAACGGTCGTATGAACCGTGCTCACATAGTCCACTCCAGCCATAATACAAATTTTTATGCGCTTTTGATCATGTACTTTACACACTGAGAAATGAAAGAAAGTCCATCCTTTCTATTATGTATTTTCTTGCTTCTTCAATTTCGAATCACAAGAGCCCACGGGCTACCATATTCGGGGACTATCTATCCCATGAGCTACCCCTACTCGAGGACTATCGAGCCCAAGGGCTATCCCTCCTCGGGGACTGTCACCCAAATAAAGTTCGTACAACCCAGGTTATCAAATCTCGGAGGCACCAAACCTTTTAGGCGGTGCCCAAATACAAAAAGGCTACGGACATCCTAAAGAAGCTCGGAGACATTCGAAACTCGTAATCAGAAAGTAAGGCCTTTATATAAACACAAAACCTGCTAAAAGATTTCCCTAGACATTGCAAGAAAGGGAAAATTTCATATGTATCCAGAAGTATATTTACAAAAGCCCAATAAAAATGGCCTCAGAATAAACACAAAAAAAAATGTACATGAGCGAAAAACCAAAACTAAAATAGTACTAAGGCATCTACGTCTGGTCTTCACCGGGGCCCTACTCGTCTTCGGGACCGTTAGAGCCCTCGGAACCCTCGGAGCGTTCATGACCTTCGTGCTCGAAGATCTCCTTTGCCTCGGCCTCAAGCTATTTTTCTTCCCCGATCTCAGACGACAGGTCAAAACCTCGGGCATGGATCTCTTCGAGGGTCTCTCTTCGGAACATCAACTTCACATATTCAGCCTTTGCCTTTAGGCGGGTCTCAACGTCCTCCACATCGGCCTTGTACTAGGCCACCATTTCTTCGACATTGGCGGAGGTTGTGTTCAATTTGGACTTCATTGCCTCATATTCTCTACCAAGGGTATCCCGTTCTACGATGGCTGAGCTCGCTGTGCTCGGATATCATCATTCAGCTAAGACCATTTATCAATTTTTTCTTTCGCCTCCCGGAGTTGGTTTTCAACCGATGCTAGCTCTGGCTTCGCGGTTTCCTTCTCAAAAGCCAGCAGGTCCATTATGCCTTTCCACCCTTCATCCATGGCATTGACCTCGTTTATCTCAACTCGGAGCTGGTTGATTAGGTCGATCTTCTGTTGGACCTGCGTGGTTGTGTTGTTAGTCATCATGACTAGATCCTCATTCTAAGCTTCAAATATCTTTACCTTTTCGACCATGTCAACATGTTACCGCTTAAGGGTCGAAGCTTCCTTCTGAGCCTTATCCAGCTCGGCCTAGAGGTCTTTGACGGCCCTGCCTGTTGCTTACTGAGAAGCCTATACATGTCTTTCTTCCAGACCCGATCCTTGAGCTCGAACTCGAGCTGGCTGATTTCCATGCGGTACTAGAGGAAGCTCTCATGATGAAGCACCGAGGCCTACAAAACAATAAAAATAGTAAGAGACATCAAAACTTTAGTGGAATTTTCAAGTGGGTGTAAAAATATTGATGTCTTTCCCGGTTCAGTACCTTCTTCCTATCATTTCAAAGACATGACGCGCCCGCGTCTTTCATCTTTTCCTGGTCCTCCTCGGTCACCAGGCATCGGAGGCAGCTGGCTACGCCCGCTGGAGCTGATAGAACCCGAGCATCCTCTAGGGCCATAAGAATGAATAATCTCTTGCCTGCCGGGGTCAACGTTCGGTGTGGGAAACTGCTTCACCAGTTTTGGGCTCGAACTCGGCCCGCCAGCTTCTGAGGGCACGTCCTTCTTCAGGATCTCTAGGTCGCCTAGTGATAAGTTGGTATTTTACCAACTTATCTCGTCTTTAATCGTAGAATTTTGCTATGTTTAGTTTATAAAATCATGTGTTTAATTACTTCTATAGGTTCTATGTGATTTAGAAGTGATCATGAAGAAACCGAGTGAAAACGAGTCGAAAAGAAGAAAATCTGGGAAAGGCCTCAGTTGTCGCAATTGCGACAAAGAAGTGGGAAATGCGAACCAAACGATCTTCACAAATGCGGAGTCAACCCAGTCAAGCATAGTTCGCAGATGTGAAAAAGGCTTCGCATATGAGAAGTCAAACCATACTGTCAAACTTCACAGATGTGAAGTCTTTGTCGCAAACGCGATAGTCAAGAGGAAAAGCAGTGTTCACAAATGCGAAAATCCTGCTTCAGTTCTGGGTACTTCTGTAATTTCACATTTTTTGGCCTCAAGCCATTTAATACCCGGCCTAGCTCATTTGTAAAATATCTTTGGCTTATTTTCACTCTCTTAGACTTGAGAGAACAAGTTTGAAAGCTAGGGTTCTTGGACACAGACTTGGGTCTTGAAGATTTGATGCTTTTGATTGAGAATTTCTTACTCATTTATGTTCATTTCTTTGTTTCCTTGCTTTGTATTGTATATCTAAGAGTGTAGTATATTTTCAACACTTGAATCTTGTTTATGGAAATATTCATATTTAAAGTGTGGATTAAATTTCTTGTTGTGCTTATGTATCGAACGGTTTTTATTTATTATGAAGTGAGTTATTGTTTCTTTAATTATTTTTGTTCTTAAATAATTCCAAAGGGATTAGCTAACACTAGGACTCGCTCATTAACTTTGAATTAATTTTAGGAAAGATTAATTAATAAGAACTTGAGACTTTAACCCTCATTTTATAAATTCTACCTAGGGATATGATTGAATTACTTGTGGCCATATTTGGGTGTGCTTAATTTCTTGATTGTTTTATGGATAGTTCAATTAGGAAGTCTTGTTAGTCTTTGGAAGAAGCTAATATAGAATTAGTACCCAAGGCTAATTAACATAAATTCTCTCATATTTGTAAAATCGTGAAATACATTGGATTGTTACTTGAGTGTAATTCCCGATGCATCAAGACTTGTAGCCATTGATCATTTTACTTTCTTTCTAGGTTAGTTTACATTTTTGCATTTAGTGATAAATATTTTCAAAATCACATTCTAAGTGTTTGGCATTGCATAATAAGTGATAATTCTCTTACACCCCTAATCACCTACATATTATTCTCTGTGGGATTCGACGTCGACTCATAGTTAGGTAAATTATATTGCATGCGACCGTGTCCATTTACTTTTTAGTAGTAGATTTGGACATCATCAAAATTGGCGCCGTTGACGGGGAACAATTTGGATGATTCACGACCTAGTAGCTGGCCTTCCACAGGGACTTGGGAAAACATATGAGGGACTCTCTACATACATTTCAAAGAAAGAATTTAAAAAGTATCTTGACGATCAGTAAAGGCAGGGGGATCAACTTAAGAAGCTGGAGAAGGAATATACTGATTTGGCCACGACGCACTGTTGGACCACTTCTCATGACAAACTGGCAAATGTACACTACATGATGAAGAAAAGAAAGAAGAAAAGAGATAAATTCTTCACCCG
The DNA here is from genome assembly GCA_005239495.1 of Nicotiana undulata. Classification (NCBI taxonomy): domain Eukaryota; kingdom Viridiplantae; phylum Streptophyta; class Magnoliopsida; order Solanales; family Solanaceae; genus Nicotiana; species Nicotiana undulata. The sequence goes on along the minus strand of ML292598.1, from coordinate 56,894 downwards.
CATGTGGAAGGGTGTGAAGGGGCTATGGAAAGTTCTAAACCCTCAATATCCAGTGCCATCGACCGAGCCGGAAGAGGATGATGATGCTCCAGTTCATTGGTCCGAGGAAGAAGGAGAGGAGGATGCGACTAAGTTCGACAGCGAGGAGATCACTTGATACAGTATTCAGGGAGAACTTTCCACCATTTTACTCTATTTTGTTTAGTTGTATTGGGGACATTGCAACATTTCTAGTAGGGGGTGGCTTCTTGTATAACTGTGGATATGGTAGATTGATATTTTGTTTTCATGTGATGTGTTATATTAGTATGTTCATTAGCTTCTTGATTTTATTTTTGTATAGTATGTTTTATTGACTTGATGCTTATTAGCTTCTTGATATATATATATATATATATATATATATATATATATATATATATATATATATATTTTGGTGGTGATATCCTTGATTTTCTTTTCACCACGGTTCTTTTTTCGAGGATGTCAATTTGTTTTTGAACTGGGTCCCGATGATGGATAGCTAGGAGACTTTCTTAAGGGAATTAGTCTTGTAGTTCAGAATATATTTTTTGTTAATTTAGGAATAAGTGGTATGAGTTGGGGTTTGTTCCCTTTGGCCAATTTGTGGATTTCTTGGTACCAACATGATTTAAACCTCAGCATATGAATTCTTGATCTTTTCGAAAAAGAAAAATGATTGAAGTAAAGATCATTGTCATGACTTTTAGACTCAATTTTTGGCTCTTTGATTCAATAAATAGCTTCTAAGGATGTATGTGACTTCCTTGAGTTCATTGGTTTCAATTGGATTTTGGATTTGTATTCCACTTGAGTTTTCATGTTCCATGTATGGTGAGACTTGTTGTGAAGTTTTTTTGCATCATTTGTAGTCTAGAACTTTCCCGGAATGTGCTTCAAGGAGAAATCCTAGACTAACTTGGTTTGAAAAATGATGTTAGGCCTTCCTTGGACCGCTATTGTGCCTTAATTTCCTACCCTAGCATATTTTCCTTAGTCAACCCTTTTGAGCCATTAAACTTTTTCTTTGGCAACCATGTTACAAGCTTTAACCCTTCGTTCGTTATTGGTCTATCTTTTGGCACCCTACCTCCCTATGTACTTCAAAAGTGTAAACATAGGCTAAACGCCTAAATTTTAGGGTGAAGGTTGGAAAAGTTGTGATTAAAGGTGAAAGGTATATATATATATATATATATATATATAATGGAACCTTCGATAAAAAAAAAGTATGAAAAAAAAAGGAAGGAAAAATAAGAAGTTGTTAATAAAGGGAAGATTAGGTGTGGAATGAAAAGTGAAGAAGGATGGAATAGTTTTGAAGGAAATGTGCTTTAATTGTTGCAAATCGTAGTGCTTAGGGAGGTTTTTAGTCACTCTTATCCAAATTGTGCCCTACCTTAACCAAAATACTAAACTACAACCCTTTAAGTCCTAATTGATTTTGAACCAAGTGTGTCCATATTATTGGAGAAATACATGAAGGGCAAGCCTATGGTACTACTTGTGTGCATTTGAACATTTTTGTGAGAGAGAGTTAATTCTTTCCATTTGATATCCCATTTATGTTTTGAATTATAATTTATGAGTGTGAGATTCTCTCTTAAGTGTGAGGGCACATGAGATTTGAGTCATGAATTTAATCCTATTTCCAATTGGGAGGAATGAACGAGGGAAGATAATTGTGATAGAGAGGCAAATTTCGAAGTTGTAGTGTCATGACTTGATTGCTATTTTTATTTACATAGTGTTTGAGCACTTGAATGGTTATGAAATTCATGAGAAGTTTTTGGTATTTCATATGCTTTGGATTAATTGTTGGTACCAATCGAAGTCATGTATTTGTGCATGCAGTAGACCTTTTTGACTTGGCATGATATTGATACACTATTGAGTTAAATACTTGGAAGGAGATTTTGTTGCTTTCATTGATTGAGGACAAGCAATAGTCTAAGTTTGGAGTGTGATAAGTTGGTATTTTACCAACTAATCTCGTCTTTAATCTTAGATTTTTGATATGTTTAGTTGATAAAATCATGTGTTTAATATCATTTACTTCTATTTTATAGGTTCAATGTGATTTAGAAGTGATCATGAAGAAACAAAGTAAAAACGAGTCAAAAAGAAGTTGAAAAGAAGAAAATCTAGGAAAAGGCCTTGGTTGTCGCAATTGCGACAAAGAAGTGGGAAATACGAAGCAAACAGTCTTCGCAAATGCAAAGAAGGACTTTGCAAATGCGAAGTCAACCCAGTCAAGGATAGTTCGCAAATGCGAAAAAGGGCTTCGCAAATGTGAAGTCAAACTAGACATTCAAACTTCGCAAATGCGAAGTCTTTGTCGTAAATGCGATAGTCAAGAGGAAAAGTCAGTGTTTGCAAATGCGAAAATCGCGCTTCTATTCTGGATACTTATGTAATTTCACATTTTTTGGCCTCAAGCCATTTAATAACCGACCTAGCTCATTTGTAAAATATCTTTGGCTTATTTTCACTCTCTTAGACTAGAGAGAACAAATTTGGAAGCTAGGGTTCTTGCACACACACTTGGGTGTTGAAGATTTGAAACTTTTGGTTGAGAATTTCTTACCCATTTATGTTTATTTCTTCATTTTCTTGCTTTGTATTGTATATCTAAGTGTGTAGTATTTTTTTCAACACTTTAATATTGTATATGGAAATATTCATATTTAAAGTGTGGATTAAATATCTTGTTGTGCTTATGTATTGAACAATTTTTTATTAAGAAGTGAATTATTGTTTCTTTATTTATTCTTGTTCTTTAATGTTTCCATAGGGATAAGCTAACCATGTGACTCGCCCATTAACTTCGAATTAATTTTGGGAAAGATTAATTAACAAGAAATTGAGACTTTAACCCTCATTTTATATATTCTACCTAGGGATAAGATTGAATTACTTGTGGCTATATTTGGGTGTGCTTAATCTCTTGATTGTTTTAAGGATAATTCAATTAGGAAGTCTTGTTAGTCTTTGGAAAAAACTAATACAAAATATTACCCGAGGCTAATTATCATAAACTCACTCATATTTGTAAAATCGTGAAATACATTGGATCGTTACTTGAGTGTAATTCCCGATGCATCCATACTTGTAGCCATTGATAATTTTACTTGCTTTCTAGGTTAGTTTATATTTTCGCATTTAGTGATAAATATTTTCAAAATCACATTCGAAGTTTTTGGCATTGCATAATAAGTGATAATTCTCTTACACGCCTAATCACCCACATATATTTCTCTTTGGGATTCGACCCCGACTCATAGTTGGGTAAATTATATTGCATGCTACCGTGTCCATTTACTTTTTAGTAGTGGATTTGGACGCCATCACCTAGTCCAAAAAATCATCCAACATGGACATGTCCGTGCCATCGAAGAAGGACTGGAGAGGGTCATCTGCACCCTGAACTTCTTCACTTGACGTTTTCGTACCTGCCTGGGCCTCTTCAAGAATGGTCTCGGTATAGGAGGGCGACTTGATCAAAACAATCATTCTAGTTGCCTCTTCAGTACAGGAACAATTCTTGGAAAGACACAACATCCGTCCCTAGTTCGGCCTCTCGAATCAAAAGAGGATCGGCCTCATAGCCTCTTCCCTCGATCGTCGCCTGCTCCCCGGTAGGGGTCGATCCATGGGAGACGAAGATATAGTATTATTCAGGCTCATCCCTGAGCCGGTGAAGGAAGTCAGGGTATACTACCCTGGACTTTGTATTCTTCTTGGGCTTACAAGCCCGGCGAGACGCCCTCTTTTTTATCTTCGCCTCGGGATCCAAGGAGCCGGAGAATGTTTTTCCCCTATTTTTCTGCCCCGCGACAGCCTCAGGCTTTCCTATAACCGAGAGATTGATAGGTAAGGATGCATCCTCATCCCCATCATGTGGCCTAAGTTCGTTTGTATCAGTTAAACATACGGTGGAAAGGAAAAGAAATCAACATTATATAAGTTTGGGGCGTAGTAATAACTATTTAGGGGAAAGCCTTACCATGAGAACAGGCCTCCCATCTTCCCTTCAAAAATTTGCGCCACACGCTCTCGTAGTAGGACATCTCCTTACAGATTCCTTAGATCCATTACTTAAGCCGGAGGACCGCATTGGGAACCAAGGCAACAACTGCACGACCATAAATGCTAGTGATGAGAGAAGAAATAAAGGAAAATTCACACTTAAGGAAAGACTACAGTTACGAGGTGTATTCCACTTCTCGGGGAATAACAGGAACTCGAGAGGGATCAGATTTTTGGTTTTTACCCAAACAAAATGCCCCTGCCATCATCGGTCTCAATTCTCGTCGATGCTCGAAAATGGAACCTTGCTAGCTCAGCGAACAAGCTTGATTAGTCCCCCTAAGAAAATTCGGGGACTGTACAGACGGAGTAGGTGGTCGAGGGTGAACCGAGGAGAATCAGTGTTGTTTACAAAATGGCGTAGGAGGATCACGATCCTCCAAAGGGACGGGTGGATTTTCCCGAGGCACACCTCGTACCTCTTACAAAAAACCAGAACTATTGGGTCTACTGGGCCCAACGTGAAAGGATAAGTGTAAACACTTAAATACCTCTCCACATGGGTAGTAATATCGTCTTTAGGCTCAAGGATTACCACGTCCTTGCCTTCCCATTTACAATCCTCTCGGGCTGTGGGGAGGGTATCTTCTGTAATGGAGCATATGTATCTACATGCTCCTTCACCTTGGTCTTGTTTGGCGGAGGCCTTCTCGACCTTGAAGTCATCCCCGATTGAACATCCCTGGGGTATAAAGCTTTTCATGGGGGTTGTGGGGCCGCCTCGGGAGCACCGACCTCACATCTGTGGTCGGGTAGTAAGATGAAGAGGCAGCCTGATGAGGAACTGATTTGGAAGTCTTAGCCATCGTGATCTGGAAAGTATGAATATTTGAAGGAACAAGTATGAAGGTTGAAGAAAAGAGTATGAAGTTTTGAAGGTAGGATGAAGATTGGGGTAAAAACCTAAGGAAAAAAAATAAAGATTTGAAGATCAAAGATGAAGATATGAAGATTTGAATAAATCGAGAACCGCTAGAAAATTCGAAGGTAAAAGCTAGGATCGGAAAATGGAAAATGTGTAAAAGGTCGAAGCTTTTATGGGGGAAAATGTAATGAATATGCGACGTTTCACATTTGATGGCGATAAAACGATGATCGACACGTGTCCGAAGTCGGAATGACGCGATTGATGGAGCGTTTCGCCTTATCCGTCATCTCGACTGTAATGTACGAAGGAAGTAAACGGGGTTCATCTATCATTTCCCATCATTTCGGCAAACCTACTCTCTGAGAAACGAGAGGGCTATCTGTATACAGGTGAAACTGGGGCTAACGCATTACCCGATTTCCCGGTGGGTCAAACGAAGCAAGGATATGACTACATGGGATCAGAATCAGAGTTGGAAACTTCTTGTACCGAGGCCCGAATAGAGTGCTTGCTACCGGACTTGATAAGACAACATTCCCCGAACCTAGAACGAGCTCAAAGAATTCGGGAAGCATGGCAACGGTTGCACATGACGAACGGAGGGCCGTGATATCCATACCCCATCGGATATCACGGTGCGGATCTCGCCCGATGTCGGTAGCGTATCAGTAATTGACAAGAAAGGAGGATTTTTACTTCCTTTTTTAGAATTGTACTAGGGGTGAAACTTTCATACTATATAAAGGAAAAGTTTTTATTCAATAGACACATTGTAACATGTAAATCAAGGCAATACAAATTCATTTTTTTCGCTCTCTAGCTATTGAAAAGTTCTTATTGTTGTTCTTTACACGCAATTGGCTTCGAATTGAGGGTCTGGTCAAGGGAAAAATTACTGTCTAGCTTAAATCCGAGCCCGGCATTAACGTTACAATTGGTTTGATTATTCCTTTTATCTTTAACTCATTTATCTAACATTCTTGATTATTTGTGTTGAATCTATCTGCATTCATGAAGGTAAATTAGAACTCAAAACAGTTTAGCCTCAAAAAGAAAAATACTACGAATAGTACGTACTAATTTCCATGGGAAGCGACGGAAGATGGTGAAAGTGATCGTAACAGCAGGATTAAAATGACCTCCTGATACTTTTCCCAATGAGTAAATCATCACCATCGCAACTGCTCCCCATGTCGTGCTTATCCCGGGAGACGTTAAGCTTTCATCATCGTATAGCTTATGCATTGCAACTGATCCACACCATGCAAATATAATGAAGTATGCGCCAATTGCCTCTGCAATCAACTGGAAACAAATTAAAAATAACAGGGTTTAAATGATTTAAGGGGGTAGGATACAAATAGTATTCAGGGAGGGATATATGGGCCATGGATATAATAGTTTAAAAAACTGAATTCAGTATTTTTGACGTAGAATATAAATATGTAAAAAAATACTGAAATTTCAGAAAATAGTAAAATCTCTCATAATTCTAAGTGTGGAATGGGTTCAGTTGTGGAAACCTTAGAAGTTAGAATCCATAAAAATTTAAGTCTTCGATTCGCCCTGTGAAAGAAGCTAACCTTTTGTGCTAGTGCAACAACCGAATTAGCTGATGAAGAAAGCCCTATGTTAATATCAGATCGTGACCTAAAGATATTGGATGCATGGGCACCTTCTTCCATTAGATATGGCGATTTCTTCATCTCAGTTGCAATTCATTTTCGCCGACGTTGATCAACATAAAACAGGAAAATAGAAGCATAAAAGCATAAAGGGTTCTCAATTTGTTTTTTTTTCTTTTATTGTCTACCAAGATGAGAATATTATAAGAATATGATAAATACTTGGAGAATTTGTTCGATCCCGCTGTATATTAGGATCTCTAGAACTTTTAACTTCCATTCAGCCTTCCGATTTTTCTTTTAACTAGTCTCTCTACACGTGCGTTGCACGTGAATTCCATATGATTTTTGAGAATATATATATATATATATATATACATTATAAATTTAAATGTACCAAAGGTGTAATGTTAAGATATTTTATAAATAAATTAAAGTCAAACAAACATACTCTTCGAGCAACTATATTTTTATTCTTCGAGCCATTTTTGATATTTTCATATCCTCCATCCATACTAATAACAATTGGCTTTGCATATTTGTCTTCTCTAGGTTGATTTTTGTTTTTTGCAATATTTTAAGCCTCACTATTCATGTTTTAATGTATATATCATGCAAAAAAAATTCAATTTCATCATATACACCTATAATTAAGTAATAGTTTTTTATATCAATACATGTTAGAATCCAAATAATATCATTGGCAATATGAAAAAGGAATTGCATAATGAGTTATCTTAATTTACCTATTAAAGATTAGTAATCAAATAAGACAAAATTAAGGGTAATGTTTTACATATTCTATGTATTATTCAAAAATATTCAATTTCTTTTTCTTCAATAAACTCTTAGAGCTTTATATCTTCCTCTGCGTAGTCCTTTCTTCACGTTAGTGTAACGACCCAGCCGATCGTTTTGCATATTAGGATCCCGTTTCCTTAAATAAAACCTTCCATAGCAGCTATTCGTACTTTATGACTTGCGGGAGCGGGTGGTTCAGGATTTGGGGATGGTCTGGGTGATTTAGGAACATTTGGTTCCTTAAGGTTGGCCTAATTGGCCAAGTTTGACTTCGGTCAATATTTTGAGCAAACGACCCCGGAATCGAGTTCAGACAGCTCCATTAGCTTCGTATGATGATTTCGGACTTGGGTGTAGCTTCGTATCGGGTTTTCGATGACCCGGGAGCGTTTCGGCGCCCGAAATGGAAATTAGGATTTCCTTGAGTTTGGAATATGGCTTGGAACGGGACTTTATGCTATCGAGGCCCGAACGGAATTCCGGGACCAGGAATAGTTCCGTATAGTCATTTATGACTTGTCTGCAAAATTTAAAGTCATTCCGGGGAGTATAGACCTGTTCGGCGCAATGAAATGAATTCTAGAATTTCAAAGTTCTTAAGTTATGATTTCAGGGGTTTTGGAGGGTGATTTTGAGTTCTAGCGATATTATGAGTGTTCCGTAGGCTCGAGAAAGTCCGTATATTGATTTGGGACTTGTTGGTATATTTTGATGAGGGCTCGGGTGGGCCCAGGTGCCTCCCGGACCCCGCACGAGGCCAAAAACCAGAAAGAATCATTTCTGGTGCACAACAGCTGGTGTGACCGCATGTGCGGTTGCCTAGCCGCAGGTGCGACCCCCATCGCAAGCGCGACCAATCTTCCACAGGTGCGGGACCGCTGGTGCGACTCCCAACTCCGCAGGTGCGAGCCCAGGGTCCCGAGCCCTTGTCTGCAAGGGCGATCATTTTCTCGCAGGTGCGAGATCGCACCTGCGGTCCCAAGGTCGCAGGTGCGGAAACCCCTGTTGGCAGCCCCCTTTAAATGTCCAAATTACGGGACTTCTTCATTTTTATCCATCTCCAACCTCCATTAAAGGACCCCAAGAGCTGAGAAACCATTTCTTCGACCAAGTTCCACTAGAGGTAAGTGATTTCATTCCCTTTTTCTAATTTAATTCCTGAATTGTCAAAGAAATTTACTACTAATCCTAGAAAATTCTAGGTTTTTAATGATAAATTGGGATTTGGGAAAAATTTGTGTATTATCCATTTGAGACCATGAAATCTTGTATAAGTCACATGGTTATGATCTTAGACTTCGGGAATTCGACTCCTTCGAGAATTTTTGAAACCCGAAAGTGTGTGCCCGGGGTCGAAATTCCAAGTTTCTACAAGAACACCTAATTTTGGGATTTCCTTGTTAATTCTCTTTCTTTGAACTTAAAATGATCCGATTATTCTATATTTGGCTAGTTGCGAGCCGTCGAGAGTAGATTTCGGAGATTCGGGCGCATCCTTGATCCGAGGGGTGATTTCATCGTGGTGAGTCTCCTTTCCAAACTTGTAAGGGGGAAATGTCCTCGTAGGTTCCTTGTTTGCTATGTGTACATGTTGTGGGGGCCGCGTACGTACCAAGTGATGAGAGTCCGTACGTGGCGACTATATCGCTATGTCGGGTAGCCGTAGGACTCACGAGCATGCCATTATGTTCTTATTTGGACCATCATATGTATTATAAATTATGTTTATTGTTGAAATGACATGAAGGAAGTGAAATATGATGATGCAAATCCTAATTGGTCATCAGTGATATGATATTGATACAATCATGTGGGGTTACAGTTCAGTTGGTACCCGTAGGTACTTATATATGAATACTATTGATTATCGAGTCAGCACACGAGTCACAGACATGATGCGCGACCGTGGGAAGCTTATTATTATCGAGTCAGCACATGAGTCGCAGGCATGATGCGCGACCGTGGGAAGATTATTATTATCGAGTCTGCACACGAGTCGCAGGCATGATGTGCGACCGTGGGAAGATTATTATTATCGAGTCAGCACACGAGTCGCAGGCATGATGCGCGATCGTGGGAAGCTTATTATTATCGATTCAGCACACGAGTCACATGCATGATGCACGACCGTGGGAAGCTTATTATTATCGAGTCAGCACACGAGTCGCAGGCATGATGCGCGATCGTGGGAAGCTTATTATTATCGATTCAGCACACGAGTCACATGCATGATGCACGACCGTGGGAAGCTTATTATTATCGAGTCAGCACACGAGTCGCAGGCATGATGCGCGACCGTGGGAAGCTTATTATTATCGAGTCAGCACAGGTGTCGCAGGTAGGATTCACAATCATGGGAAGCTTATAGCCTCAGTCCTTATGACCTCTCTTATGACTCCGGCTGGTTGTCTTGTCCATGTCGGTATATACACACTTGAGTCTGGACCACATATGACTGGATTGGCAGGTATTGTTGAATAAGAGAAATCGGTACTTGGGATTCTTACTTGTATTACACTTTGTGTTCATGTACTTGCTGCTTATTGCTTCACATGCCTATTGCATTATGCCATATCTTAGTTTTATATTATGTTGCTGGACCTTAGTGAGTAGTCATTTGACCTCTCGTCACTACTCCTTCGAGTTTAGACAGGATACTCACTGGGTACATATTTATTTATGTACTCATGCTGCACTTTATTTATTTTCTATACTTGATTGTACAGGTCCCGAGGCCGGTGCTTCTGGTTATTATACCGGTGATAGATCCTGAGCTATTAGACTTGACTCCACGGTGAGGTGCTGTACTTCTGGCGGTCTTCCAGCAATGCCCTGGAGTTCCCTCTTCTTATCTTCCCGTCTACTTGTTCATATAGTGGAATTGTATTTATTATTATCTTTTGTATATTCGGTTAGTTGCACGTGACACTCGTGACACTAAGTTCCTGGCACACACGTAGCGTATATTTTGGGTTTTGGGGCTTTATATCTATGTATATGGTTTATCTTGGCCAGGCATTTGTTATGTTTTTACTATCGTATCCAGCTAATATCATGTTTAGTCATTTTTAAATTGGTAATTGTTGACTCGTTCAAAGTAAATGGGAAGGATAACACTTAGTGTAATTCATGTTGGCTTGCCTAACCCCGATGTTGGGCGCCATCGCGACCTGAATTCGGATTTGGGTCGTGACAACGTGGTATCAGAGCTTTAGGTTCACGTAGTCTCACGAGTCACGGGCAGACCCAGTAGAGTCTTGTGGATCGGTACGGAGACGTCTATACTTATCTTCAGGAGGCTATAGGGTGATAAGAAACTCCGCTTCATTCATATCCTATCGTGCAGTTGATGATATACTCAAATTTGTTCTTCTATTCTCTCACACATGGTGAGGACGCGTGCTTCACTTATTCTTGGTCCAGGAGAGGTTGCTACCCCCGCCACTCGAGGCCGTGGTAGGGGCAGGGGTCGGGCAGCTGCCCGAGTTAGAGGACGAAGGCGTCCCAGAGCTGTACCAGTTGCACCGCTTGAGGATCCTATTATTGAGGAGCAGGATGAGTTGCCTCCTGTTGCTCCTGCTCCAGCAGACTTTATGATGGTGCCAGGTTTCCAAGAGGTCATGGGCCACATGTTGAGGTTCATGGACACTATGTCCCCGTCAGGTGTACTTCCAATAGACCCTGCCACTTCCCAGGCGGGAGGGGGAGTTCAGACCCCTACCGCTCATACTACAGGACCAGCAGCAGCAGCACATCACACTCAGGGTACCCCGCCCGTGGGTGGAGTTCAGCCTATAGTAGCATAGCCAGAGCCCAGGCCAGTTGCAGAGGGCGACCAACAGAAGATGCTTGACAGATGGACTCTACTTCGCCCTCCAGCCTTCGGGGGTGAGCTGGGTGAGGACGCCCAGGATTTTATCGACAGGTGCATGGACAGACTGCACAATACGAGGATATTGGAGTCACACGGGGTAGATTTCACTACCTTTCAGTTAGAGGGTAGAACTCGCCGCTGGTGGCAGTAATATATCCTTAGCAGGCCAGCAGGTTCCCCTCCTAACACTTGGAGTCAGTTTATTCAGCTATTTTTGGATAGGTACCTTCCACCGTCTGAGAGGGAGGAGCTTCGGGGTCAGTTTGAGAGGTTAGAGCAGGGGTAGATGTCCGTGACTGATTATGAGGCAAGATTTTCAGAGTTATCCCACCATGCTCTCATAATATTGCCTACTGATGCTGAGAGGGTGCGGCGATTCGTGGCAGGCTTACATCCAGGTATCAGGACCTCCATGGCCAGAGAGGTAGATATGGGTACGCCATATAAGCTTGTAGTCGAGAAAGCTCGAAGGATTGAGGGTTACCGTCTGAGGAGTAGGGAGCAGGGTCGGCAGGGTCAGCATGGACAAGAGGGCCAGATTTACAGGTGACTTCAGGGGTGCTCCAGCCAGGAGCAGGGTTCAATTTGGAGGCGGTCAGTCCAGTAGGCCTTATTATGCAGCACCTCCATTACCTCCCAGGGGTGTTTCAGCGAGGCCTCCGTTCAGTGCCATGCCAGAGCGCTCCTACCGTCCTCCAACCATTCATAGTACATCCAGTGGCTACTCCAGCCGTCAGAGATCCTCTGGTTCCTATTTCAGTGTTGTGATCGATGATTCTCATCGCACTCCAGCCATTCGGGACTCTTACTCTTCAGGCCAGCAGGATATGTCATATTTGAGATGTTACGAGTGCGGGGCATTAGGCCATGTCAAGAGAGATTGCCCCCACTTTAGGGGCAAGGCCGTACAGTAGAGTCACCAGCCTATGATTTCAGCACCAGCAGTTCGACCACCTAAGGGTGAGGGTCAGGTTGGCAGGGGCCGTCCTAGAGGGGGAGGCCAGTCAGGAGGGGGTCATTCAGCTTCGGCTCGCCCTTGGGGAGCTCAGTCTTCAGGTTCTGCAGCCATATTCTATGCTATTCCAGCCAAATCAGACGTAGTGGCCTCAGACGCCGTTATTACAGGTATTATTTTAGTCTGTGGTAGGGAGGCTTCAGTGTTATTTGATCCAGGGTCTACGTATTCATATATCTCAACACTGTTTGCTCATTTTTTGGATGTTCCTCGTGAGACCTTGGGTTCTCCTTTGTATGTGTCCACTCCTGTGGGCGATTCTGTGGTGGTAGACCGGGTCTACCGATCTTATGTGATTACCTTCTATGGACTTGAGACTAGAGCCAACCTGTTATTGCTTGATATGGTTGATTTCGAGGTTATTTTGAGAATGGATTGGCTATCTCCCTATCATGCCGTTTTGGATTGCCATGCAAAGACATTTACGTTAGCCATGCCTGAGTCGCCGAGGTTAGAATGGAAGGGTTCTTCAGCTAGTGCGTTCAGCAGGGTCATTTCTTTTATGAAGGCTCGTCACATGGTCGAGAAAGGGTGTTTGTCTTACCTTGCATATGTGTGGGACACCACCACCGAGACTCCTACCATCGATTCAGTGCCTGTGGTTGGAAAGTTTCCAGATGTGTTTCCTTCAGACCTTCCGGGCATGCCTCCAGATCGAGATATAGACTTCTGTATTGATTTGGCTCCAGACACTCAGCTTATTTCCATTCCTCCTTAACGTATGGCTCCTAAGGAGATAAAGGAGTTAAAGGAGCAGCTTGAGGAGTTGTTGGACAAGGGATTCATTAGGCCGAGTATGTCGCCATGGGGTGCTCCAGTTTTGTTTGTGAAGAAGAAGGATGGGTCCATGCGGATGTGTATTTATTACCGCCAGCTGAATAGGGTCACCATCAAGAACAAGTACCTTTTGCCGCGCATTGATGATTTGTTTGACCAGTTGCAGGGTGCTCGTGTATTCTTTAAGATCGATCTGAGATCGGGGTATCACCAGTTGAGGATTCGGGCTTCAGATGTTCCGAAGACTGCATTTCGCACCAAATATGGCCATTATGAGTTTCTAGTGATGTCCTTCGGTTTGTTTAATGCCCCCAGCAGCATTTATGGATTTGATGAATAGGGTATTCCGGCCGTATATTAACTCGTTCGTTATTGATTTCATTGATGATATATTGATCTACTCACGGACTATGGGTGAGCATGAACAGCATTTGAGAGTTGTGCTTCAGACCTTGCGAGAAAAAAAGCTATATGCTAAGTTCTCCAAGTGCGAGTTTTGGCTAGAGTCTGTGGAATTTCTCGGGCACGTGGTATTTAGAGAGGGTATCAAGGTTGATGCTCAGAAGATCGAGGCAGTTCAGAGTTGGCCGCGTCCTACCTCAGCTTCAGATATCAGGAGTTTTCTGGGCTTAGCAGGCTACTACCTTCGATTTGTGGAGGGGTTTTATTCTATTGCAGCCCCATTGAACAGATTGACTCAGAAAAATGCCCCATTTCGATGGTTTGACGATTGTTGGGCGAGCTTTCAGAAGCTCAAGTCGGCATTGACCTCAGCGCCAGTTCTGTCATTGCCTTCTGAGTCAGGGATGTATACTGTATATTGTGACGCTTCACGCGTCGGGTTAGGATGTGTGTTGATGCAAGATGGAAGGGTTATCACTTATGCTTCGCGCCAACTGAAGGTTCATGAAAATAATTATCCTGTGTACGACCTGGAGTTGGCGGCAATTGTTCATGCTTTGAAGATCTGGCGACATTACTTGTACGGCATGTCTTGTGAGGTGCATACTGACCACCACAATTTGCAGCATTTGTTTAAGTAGAGGGACCTTAATCTAAGACAACGAAGGTGGCTTAAGTTGTTAAAGGACTATGATCTCACTATTCTGTATTACCCGGGCAAGGCGAATGTAGTAGCGGATGCTTTGAGCAGGAGGGCAGTGAGTATGGGTAGTTTGGCTTACATTGCGGCTGAGGAGAGACCTTTAGCCTTGGACATTCAATCCTTGGCCAATCGCCTGGTGAGATTGGACCTTTCAGAGCCTCGTCGAGTTCTAGCTCATGTGGTTGCTCAGTCTTCATTATTGGGGGAGATTAAGGCTCGACAGTTTGACGATCTATGTTTAGCACAGCTTCGGGATACCGTGGTCCAGGGTAGGGACAAGGATGTTTCCTTAGGCGAGGATGGTGTTCTGAGACTCCAGGGCAGATTGTGTGTTCCTGATATTGATGGCCTGAGGGAGAGGATTCTAGCGGAGGCGCACAGTTCTCGGTATTCTATTCATCTAGGGGCGACGAAGATGTATCGTTATTTGAAGCAGCATTTCTGGTGGAGACGGATGAAGAGGGACATTGTTCAGTATGTGGCCAGGTGTCTTAACTGCCAGCAGGTTAAGTACGAGCACCAGAGACCAGGAGGCTTGTTTCAGCGGATGCCCATTCCCGAGTGGAAATGGGAGCGCATCACTATTGACTTCGTAGTTGGCTTGCCTCGGACTTTGCGGAAGGTTGACGCGATTTGCGTCATCGTGGATAGATTGATCAAATCGGCGCATTTCCTTCCCGTGGCTACCACCTACACTTTAGAGAGGCCGGCTCAGATTTATATGAGAGGGATTGTCCGACTACATGGTGTGCCGGTGTCTATTATATCAGATCGAGGTCCTCAATTCACCTCGCACTTCTGGAGAGCTTTGCACAGTGAGATGGGCACTCAGATCGACCTCAGTTCAACATTTCACCCTCAGACCGATGGCTAGTTAGAGTGTACAGTTCAGATATTGGAGGATATGCTTAGGGCTTGTGTGATTGATTTTGGGGGTCAGTGGGACCAGTTCTTGTCTTTGGCGGAGTTTGCATACAATAATAGCTATCAGTCTAGCATCGAAATGGCTCCATTTGAGGCTTTATATGGTCGACGATGTCGTTATCCGAATGGGTGGTTCGAGCCTAGCGAGGCCAAGTTATATAGCACAGATCTAGTGAGAGATGCCTTGGAGAGAGTGAAGGTGATTCAGGGGAGGCTTCACAAAACTTAGTCTAGGCAGAAGAGTTACGTAGATCAGCGGGCGCGTGATATAGCATTCATGGAGGGAGACAAGGTTCTGCTGAAGGTTTCGCCGATGAAGGGCGTTATGAGATTCGGGAAGAAAGGCAAGCTGAGCCCCAGATTTATTGGCCCTTTCGAGGTATTGAAGCGGGTTGGAGAGGTTGCTTATGAGCTTGCTTTACCTCAAGCCTTATCATGTGTTCATCCATTTTCTATGTATCCATGCTTCGGAGGTATCACGCCGACTTCTCTCACGTGATTGATTATAACACTATTCAGTTGGACGGGCAGTTGAGTTATGAGGAGGAGCCAGTGGCCATTATTGAAAGAAAGGACCACCAGTTGAGGTCCAAGACAATTTCTGCGGTTAAGGTCCAGTGGAGGGGCCAACCAGCCGAGGAGGCGACTTAGGAGTCCGAACAGGACATGCGGAGCAGATATCCACAGTTATTCAGCACTCCAGGTACGATTCTAGACCCGTTCGGGGACGAACGTTTGTTTAAGAGGGGGAGAATGTAACGACCCAGCCGGTCTTTTTGCGTATTTGGATCCCGTTTCCTTAAATAAAACCTTCCATAGAAGCTATTCGTGCTTTATGACTTGCGGGAGCGGGTGGTTCAGGATTTGGGGATGGTCTGGGTGATTTAGGAACATTTGGTTCCTTAAGGTTGGCCTAATTGGCCAAGTTTGACTTCGGTCAATATTTTGAGCAAACGACCTCGGAATCGAGTTCAGACAGCTCCATTAGTTTCGTATGATGATTTCAGACTTGGCGTATCTTCGTATCGGGTTTTCGATGACCCGGGAGCGTTTCGGCGCCCGAAATGGAAATCAGGATTTCCTTGAGTTTGGAATATGGCTTGGAACAGGACTTTATGCTATCAAGGACCGAACGGAATTCCGGGACCGGGAATAGTTCTGTATAGTCATTTATGACTTGTCTGCAAAATTTGAAGTCATTTCGGGTAGTATAGACCCATTCGGCGCAATGAAATGAATTCTAGAATTTCAAAGTTCTTAAGTTATGAATTCAGGGGTTTTGGAGGGTGATTTTGAGTTCTAGCATTATTATGAGTGTTCCGTAGGCTCGAGCAAGTCCGTATATTTATTTGGGACTTGTTGGCATATTTTGACGGGGGGCTCGGGTGGGCCCAGGTACCTCCTGGACCCCGTACGACGCCAAAAACCAGCAAGAATCATTTCTGGTGCACAACAGGTGGTGTGACCGTAGGTACGGTTGCCCAGGCGCAGGTGCGGGACCGCACCTGCGGTCCTAGCCTCGCAAGTGCGACCCCCATCGCAGGCGCGACCAATATTCCGCAGGAGCGGGACCGTTGGTGCGGCTCCCAACTCTACAGGTGCGAGCTCAGGGTCCCAGGCCCTTGTCCGTAGGGGCGATCATTTTCTCGCAGGTGCGAGACCGCACCTGCGGTCCTAGCCTCGCAAGTGCGACCCCCATCGCAGGCGCGACCAATATTCCGCAGGAGCGGGACCGTTGGTGCGGCTCCCAACTCTACAGGTGCGAGCTCAGGGTCCCAGGCCCTTGTCCGTAGGGGCGATCATTTTCTCGCAGGTGCGAGACCGCACCTGCGGTCCCAAGGTCGCAGGTGCGGAAACCCATGTTGGCAGCCCCCTTTAAATGTCCAAATTACGGGACTTCTTCATTTTTATCCATCTCCAACCTCCATTAAAGGACCCCGAGAGCTGAGAAACCATTTCTTCGACCAAGTTCCGCTAGAGGTAAGTGATTTCACTCCCTTTTTCTAATTTAATTCGTGAATTGTCAAAGACATTTACTACTAATCCTAGAAAATTCTAGGTTTTTAATGATAAATTGGGATTTGGGAAAAATTTGTGAATTATCCATTTGAGACCATGAAACCTTGTATAAGTCACATGGTTATGATCCTTAGACTTCGGGAAATCGACTCCTTCAAGAATTTTTGAAACCCGAACGTGTGGGCCCGGGGTCGAAATTCCAAGTTTCTACAAGAACACCTAATTTTGGTATTTCCTTGTTAATTCTCCTTCTTTGAACTTAAAATGATACGATTATTCTATATTTGGCTAGTTGCGAGCCGTCGAGAGTAGATTTCGGAGATTTGGGCGCATCCTTGATCCGAGGGGTGATTTCGTCGAGGTGAGTCTCCTTTCCAAACTAGTAAGGAGGAAATGTCCCCGTAGGTTCCTTGTTTTCTATGTGTACATGTTGTGGGGGCCGCCTACGTACCAAGTGACGAGAGTCCGTACGTGGCGACTATATCTCTATGTCGGGTAGCCGTAGGACTCACGAGCATGCCATTATGTGCCTTATTTGGACCATCGTATGTATTATAAATTGTGTTTATTGTTGAAACAACATGAAGGAAGTGAAATATAATGATGTAAATCCTAATTGGTCATTAGTGATATGATATTGACACAATCCTGTGGGGTTACGGTTGAGTCGGTACCCGTAGGTACTTATATATGAATACTATTGATTATCGAGTCAGCACACGAGTCATAGGCATGATGCGCGATCGTGGGAAGCTTATTATTATCGAGTCAGCACACGAGTCACAGGCATGATGCGCGACCGTGGGAAGCTTATTATTATCGAGTCAGCAAACGAGACGCAGGCATGATGTGCGACCGTGGGAAGCTTATTATTATCGAGTCAGCACACGAGTCGCAGGCATGATGCGCGACCGTGGGAAGCTTATTATTATTGAGTCAGCATACGAGTCGCATGCATGATGCGCGACCGTGGGAAGCTTATTATTATCGAGTCATCACACGAGTCGCAGGTAGGATTCGCGATCGTGGGAAGCTTATAGCCTCAGTCTTTATGACCTCCTTTATGACTCCGGCCGGTTGTCTTGTCCATGTCGGTATATGCACACTTGAGTCTGGACCACATATGACTGGATAGGCAGGTATTTTTGAATAAGAGAAATCGGTACTTGGGATTCTTACTTGTATTACACTTTGTGCTCATGTATTTGCTTCTTATTGCTTCGCATTCCTATTGCATTATGCCATATCTCAGTTTTATATTATGTTGTTGGACCTTAGTGAGTAGTCATTTGACCTATCGTCACTACTCCTTCGAGTTTAGACGCGATACTCACTAGGTACATATTTATTTATGTACTCATGCTGCACTTTCTTTCTTTTCTGTACTTGATTGTACAGGTCCCGAGGCCGGTGCTTCTAGTTATTATACCGGTGATAGATCCTGAGCTACTAGACTTGACTCCACGGTGAGCTGTTGTACTTCTGGCGGTCTTCCAGCAGTGCCCTGGAGTTCCCTCTTCTTATCTTCCCGTCTACTTGTTCAGACTGTGGAATTGTATTTATTATTATCTTTTGTATATTTGGTTAGTTGCCCGTGACACTCGTGATACTAAGTTCCTGGCACACACGTAGCGTATATTTTGGGTTTTGGGGCTGTATATCTATGTATATGGTTTATCTTGGCCAGGCATTTGTTATGTTTTTACTATCGTATCCAGCTAATATCATGTTTAGTCGTTTTTAAATTGGTAATTGTTGACTCGTTCAAAGTAAATGGGAAGGATAACACTTAGTGTAATTCATGTTGGCTTGCCTAACCCCGTTGTTGGGCACCATCGCGACCTGAATTCGGATTTGGGTCGTGACAGTTAGTTTAATAGAGTAAGGTGATTTCCTTTTTCATTTCACTTAACTAAATGAGACTTATCTTACAAATTACATGTTAATTAATCAGATTTATTTGGCAGAAGAAAAAATAAAATTAATTTATAACCATATGTTTCTTGCAGTCATCACATGCCTGCAAATTTAATATATTTCAAAATCATAACATAATAATTATCTACCATAACACTTGTACAAAATTAATTTCATAAATGACAAATGGTAATATTAATACAAAAATAAATTATAAGTTCAGCGAGAAACCTGTATTTATTTTCGTTAAACTGTCCCTATCTCTCCGAGCAACAACTAGAAAGAACATTATTTGAACCCGAAAAACTATGTCATTTGACACGTTTGAAGACATTCGCTCTGTCACATCATTCATGTCTTTGCTTTATCACATCATTCAATAAACAAATGAATCTATGTAATTTTGCAAAATTAATATTTAAGATAACCACATTAGAGATGAGAGAAACTGAGAGAGGAGATTGACTTGAAGAAAAACTTAGAAATAGATTGTTAACAAACAACGTTAAAATTAGAATGAATATCTTGCAAGAATTCATGAAACTCCATTGGGCACTCCTATTATCTTTTTATACTCCTACCGTCCTATGCAAAGAGCAACGTGAAGAATTTTTTGTAGGCCTTTAGATTCAAGTTTTTACTCTTGTGTTGTCTCTCCCTCCTCTTCTTGCACTTCTTTCTCGTCGTGGCAATTTGAGAAAAAAATCCAAGAGCATCACAGCCCCTGCTTCTTGATACATGTATTAAAATAGAAGGTAATTAGTGCATTAACAAACCCTTGTCTTTTTGTCTTGTAGGACTTCCTAATAGTTTGAAACGTTGCCTTATAGGTTAGGTGTTCGGTTTCTTTCTTTCCTTTTTTTTCTTTGTTATTTTAATTTTTTTTTTAATTTAGGATAATTAACTTTTTAAAAGGGCAAATATGTAATTTAACTTTTAACTTAAGGGCTTCCCACTTTTAATATAGTATAGATATTTATGCATATCCTTTCGTTTTACTTATATACCAGTACGGTCTTCTTCACATTTTCGATATAATGTGGACGAGTGCAATTTTTTTGTAATTATCTTTTGTCTATAACGCCCACGAACTATATGTATTCGAGGTGCCTTAACTAGAATAAAAGAAAATTGCCATTACATGGCTAGCTAATTCCGTTTAAATGACACAGAGCAGCTTCTTAGAAGTTCAATTTGTTGTCCAAGAGAACGGACTAGTTAAGGCAAGTCCAACTTGAATAGTGAACCTTGAGTTTCAGTTACTGGTCAAGCCCAACTCTAATCCTAAAACAAATAAGCGATTGTTGTAAATATAATCTAGTCTAAGAGTTCCGAAGTCGAATTTCACATAAAACTAAGACTTATGTATAACTGTTTGATATCACTAAGAAGATAAGCTCGAACAATTTCTAAGTTATGAAGAATGTTATTTTTTGTTCTAAACTAATTAACTAACAATTCTAAAAAGCAGTAAATATCAATTAACAAGGATAAGGATTCGAGACAAGATTAAGGAGGTCTAGAGTTATGATTTTTTCAATTGTCACAATCATTCCCGCTATGTCTTCTATAATTTTGCCTAAGTATTCTTTACTGATTGTGAGTACTTCTGGTGTCATAATTCGCTTCCGAGAAACTAACACAATTTACGATACATGTTCTTCCGAATTACACTAGCTGGGACTAGTGCACCACTCACTAAGTTCGCTCTAAGGCTTCGTTATTCATAATCCTACCTTTAAACCCTCTGTATTGACCCCCCACATATATTAGGAGTGATATTGTTTAACAACTACCTAAATGTGTACCCTTTTCCAAGCAATACACACTAAATAGGCACAATTAATTGATGGTCATTCAATCAACAACAATAAACACGTAATTGAACAAGTAGAAAAATCCAACGGCTCAATTATATAAGAATATAACAAGAATTTATCCTACAAAGGTTCCATCAAAACCCTATATAACAAATTAGCTATTCATAACAGTATGCAACATTACAATACTAGAATTCATAACAAATAATGAAAATAGAGGAAGAAAGAGGGAAAAACATGAAGTTGAATCCTTCTCCTTCTTGCTCGTAGCATGTTCTTGCCTCCCCAAAGTTTTCTCTCCTTCCAAAGTAGTGTCTCTCTCTCAAAATCACGTTTTATGATGTACTTATAGCGACTAAGGTTTGTATGGGGCGAATTTTTCTTCTTCTATTTTGGATTGGAGAAGTTGGTTTTTTCTGCTCTGGTCCGGTCTGGCGAAGTGAACCTCGCTTCGCTGTACGAGACTTTTCTGGTTTCTTCTGCTCCTGTCCCGGTCTGGCTAAGTGAACCTTGCTTCGTTGTTCGGGACTTTTCTCTTCAACTTTTTTTAACCAATTATTCTCCTATCCTTTTCCGCATAAGTTTGTTCCTACACATAAGAAACACGTAATAAGCATATTTTCACTTCAAAAGTGGTGTGAACTCTCGCAACTCATACAAATATTAACACCCAAACACACTCGAAATATGCACTTTTCATCCTTTATCACCACCCCACACTTAAACTCTTGTTCGTCCTCGAACAACTTAAAATTAAGCGCGTAGGCAATGTCACACCTCCTTTTTCCGAAGAATAGAGCATTTTTCTAATTAAAGTGGCATTATTCAAATAAGATTATTTATTTAATAAGAGTCGCCACTTGGAATATTTATGGTGTCCCAAGTCACCAATTTATTTTAAAATCCCAAATCGGAGAAATTTGGCTTTGTTTTAAAGTCTGCGAAGACAGAAAACCGGGTAAGGAATTCTGTTAACCTAGGAGATGGTGTGAGAAACTCCCGAGTTCCGTAGTTTTAGCACGGTCGCTCAACTATTAATAATAGGCCTAACTATCTGTTTTATTACACGTTTAAAAACCTATTGTGCATTTGTATTTTCTAACCACTTTGAATAGAATTTTAATTGCTTTTTAGGATTTATGAATTTATTTAAATAAGTCGCGATGTAGTGCACTTATTATTTTTGTACACGCTGTGAATCACGTCCCGCGATTTACAACATGTTTATTTTTATTATTATTTGAAGTGATGGTCGAGTCATGTGAAATGCACACTCAACTTGGAGAATACGTATTATGACTGTGTCACGAGAACCGTACTCATAATCAAAATAATTTTATTAATCGCGCCTAAAACAAGCTACGATGTTCATGAGTTATTTCCTAAACTACTTCGAGATTAATGTAAAGCTAAAGTTGTGGGAAATTATTATGAGAATAGTGATGTAATTTAGCTTTGAGATGGGCTATCTAACATGATCTATTACTTACTCAAAACCAACATAAATGATAAAATAATAATACTAACCTAAAGATATGTTCAAATAGAAACGTATTAGATCCAAACAATAAAATATCCCGATTATAGTGATACAAAAAATACAAAATAAGTAGATTAACTGAAATTAAATATCTATCTACTATTATTAGAGAACAAATTAAATCTATTTATAACTAAGGGTCAAAATCAAACTAACAGAGAACTAAACTATCACAAGACAAATTGGAAAGAAATATGCTAGCACGAAAACTATCAACAACAGGCCAAGATGCTTCAAACTCAAACTAGAATGTAAATAATTTATAGTGTGATGGGTTTATAGTACCTTAACTTTATGTTTTGATGATCTAACAAACTTACTGTCAAAGAACCAGATAAGAAACATGATACATACTTGGTACACAACTCAATCAACGGACTCAAGCTAATGTGAGTTGCTATGACTTCAGAAGATAAAGAATCAACTCAAGGACCTGATCCCCTTGGGTTCCTCTGACAACAGTACGAAGTCAACTCTCTACAGCTGGAAAGTGACGACTTGTACTGTACACACAAACAGTGCAACATAGTGCAACCGTCACTTCTCATTGGCAAGGACCTTGTACCAACCAAGTGATTACAACATTCAAGTGATGTCATCCAAGTTCAATTAACAATAAACATTACAACAAAACATCACTTGAACACTTGCGAATTAATTGAAGCATTCAAAGCACCTGACAATCAAGCATTCAATTCTCAAGTGCATCAAGAACATAATACAATACTACCGAGGACCAGTTCCTACAACAAGTCTCTTGTATGTCCTTAGTTGAGTTGTAACTTTGTATTCGTTCTTCATTGTAATTCATACCTTGCTTATCTAGAAGCATCAATTAGGAACCCTTTGTAAATCATAAACCTTTAGTGTTTGTGTCGTGACTAGAGTTAGTCATGAGCTAAAATCTTTGTAATAAGTGTATCGCAAAGTGGCTTGTAATAGGTGTATTACAAGTTAGTGAGGGATTAAGAGTTTAAGTCCTAGGTTGCATAGGTTGTAATCTAAAGATTTCTCATATTGAAGTTTAAATCCTACCAGTGTAGGTCGTGATTTTTTTTATTCCCATTAGCAGGGATTTTTCCACGTAGAATCCCTTGTATCTTTTACTTACTATTGCATTAGCTTATTTTGTGGAAACTGTTATGAGACCTGGTCTCTATACAGTTTGGTGGACTCATATATTCTATCAATTGGTATTAGAGTGGATTCTTTCTATCAGGTTAACACCTAAAAAGGATCCCCATGGCTGCTCCACCAACTTTCGAAGAGGGTCAGTCTACTTATAGACTACCTAGGTTCATTTGTCAATACTATGAGTGGTGGAAGACAAGGATGCATGACTTCATCATGGCTAAAGATTTTGAGTTGTGGGATGTCATTTGTGATGGTCCTTATGTCCCTACAAAAAAGGTCAGATACCCTGTTGTTACCGTGCCTAAGACGAGGAAAGAAACAACGATGCTGACAGAAAAGATGTGGAGAAAAATTTTCGTGCCAAGAAAACTTTGGTGTTTGGTATAGGTCCTGATGAATACAACAGGATTTCAGCTTGCCAATCTGCCAAAGAGATATGGGAAGCTTTGCAAATAGCACATGAAGGAACTACTCAAGTAAAGTTATCTAAGATTGACATGCTCACCACTAAGTATGAGCACTTCAGAATGAAGGATGATGAATCTATTCAAGATATGCACACTTGATTCACTTCCATCATAAATGAGCTACACTCGCTTGGTCAAATCATTCCCAAGAACAAGCTCGTGAGGAAGATTTTCACTGTTTTGCATTGAAGCAAAGGGTTTGCTGGCGCTGACTATGGACGGGCTGGTTGGGAATCTGAAGACCTATGAAATGAAGAGGAAGAAGGACAGTGAAAGAAGAGAACCAAAGAAGGAAAAGAACCCGGTACTCAAGGCAGAAAGCAATGACTCAAGTGGCAAGGACAGTGACATGGCTTACGTAACCAGAAGGTTTCAGAAAATGGTTCGAAGGAATGGAGGTATACTAAAGAGGGGTAGTTCTATAAAGCCTAAGAATTATGACCTCTGTCATAAGTGTGGAAAGCCAGTGCATTTCATCAAGGATTTCCCTCTCCTAAAGCAAGAACATTTCAAGCACAAATCTGAAAAAACAGCCGAGAGAAACCCGGTTCCTGATAAACGCTTCAAAAGAAAGAACGTCGCTGACAGTGTACTGAAGCAAGCTCTTGCTACATGGGGAGATTCTTCCAGTGATTTAGAAGAAGAAAATGATGCAGGTGACATCTCAATGATGGCATTTGAAAGTGAAACAAATGAGTATGACTCAATATTTGCTTTGATGGCTAAATTAGATGATGATGAAAACGATGACAATGATGAGGTAAATTTTCGGGATGTTCAGAGAAATGAAGTCCTACTCTCCTAAAAAAACTCATGTCATTAGCTAATGTGTTAATTGGTGCTTACCATATTCTTGTAAATGATAAGGATGCCTTAACAATGGAGTTAGGAGATGCAAAGCAATTTAGAGATGACTTGGTAGTTTGTGTTGTTGATCTGAAGGAAACTATGGATAATCTGAAAAATGAAAGGAGGTTCTAACTGAGAAAATCACTAGTGAAGAACACGAAAGAGATGATTTGATGGTGATAGTGGTTGACTTAAAAGAAACCATTGAGAATTTTTGTAAAGAAAAAGATGCCCTGGTGGAGAAAGTTGCTACTATTGAGCAGGAAAGAGATGACCTCTTAGTGGTGATTGTAGACTTAAAGGAAACAATAGAGGAACTCAAAGCTGAATGTAGGCTTGGGAATTCTGAAAAAGGAAAATAAGTTGAAGTGAGGCACATATTAAACTTGAAAATGAGTTAAATGCTGTAAAAACCAGATGGTGTGCTGAACTTGAGAAAAATAAACAGCTTCAAGCAGAATTGGAAAGAGTAAAAAATGATCTTGAGAAGTCTCATAAATGGACCTGGTCCTGAGATGCTATTACTGCTATAAACGTTAACAATAGTAAAAACAGGTAGGGAATAGTTTTTCAAGGGGAGAGAACTCCTTATAACCCTCATAGCAAGTATGTTACTGTACCTGATAATTGGTTGCGTACCCACTGTGGGAACAATGGTAATTTCAAAGAAAATTGCCAAGCCAAGGTTCAGTCTCTTCAGAAAAATAGAAATTTTGCTGAAAGGGTAACTGTTGAAAATGAACCAGGTGCGACCCATAAAAAGTGCATGTTACCTTCATGGACTAGAAGAGCACTTATTAATCCCTTTCCTTATTACAAGGGACCCAAAATTGCTTGGGTTCCTAAATCTAACCCTTGATTTTCTTGTGCAGGGAACAGGGAAATGAAGTAGTCAACAATGGTACATGGACAGTGGATGCTCAAAGCACATCATTGGTAACACCATGGGCTTTCTTTTACTAAAAGCCCTGCAAAGAGGGAGTGTAGCCTTTGGAAATGGAAAAAAGGGTACATTCTTGGTGTTGGAAAATTGGAAAATCACTCACTCACTCAATTGAGAATGTGTACTATGTCAATGGTCTTAAGTACAGTCTCTGGAGTGTCTCTCAAATATATGATAAGGGAAACAAGGTGGAGTTCTTGTCAAAGCTATGCAAAGTTACAAATCTGGTAACATGTGAAGTGGTACTTGTGGCCAAAAGATACAAGAATATCTACGTTGCTGATTTCAAGTCCTTACAAAGTGGTGATCTGAGCTGCTTAAAATCGGTTGATGATGATGCTGAACTATGGCACAGAAGGTTGGAGCATGCAAGTTTCTCTCTACTGAATAAGCTGGTTCAGAAGGGCCTAATTCGTGTTCTGCCCAAGTCAAATTTCAAAGAGCGCAAGTTTGAGATGCATGCGCTATAGGAAAGCATGTGAAATCCTCATTCAATCCAAAGAAGGATGTCAGAACCTCAAAACCACTTGATCTCCTTCATATGGATCTATGTGGCCTTATGAGAGTGCCAAGCAGGGGAGGAAAAAGATACATTTTTATGATAGTGGATGATTGTTCCAGATTCACTTGGACTCTTTTCCTCAAAACAAAAGATGAGACCTTTGAAGTTTTTGCAGCCTTTGTGAAGAAAATTCAAGTGAAGATGGAAAAACAAGTAGCATGCATTAGGTCAGATCTTGGAACAGAATTTGACAATGCCAAGTTTGATGATTTCTTCAATGAGAATGGCATCATCCACAACTTCTCAGTCCCAAGAACTCCATAGAAAAATGGAGTTGTGGAAAGGAAGAAAAGAACTCTTGAAGATATGGCAAAAACAATGCTGATTGATAGTGGGATTGCTAAGAACTTCTGGGCGGAAGCCATCAACATTGCCTGCTACTTGGTGAACATGTGCATGATCAAGTCTCTCTTGAACCGAACTCCCTATGAGTTGCTAAATGGAAGGAAGCCCAATATGACCCACTTAAGAACGTTTGGGTGCAAGTGTTATGTCCTCAATAATGTAAAGGATCAGCTGGGAAAATTTGATGCCAAGAGTGATGAAGGAATATTTCTGGGTATTCTTCTCAAAGTAAAGCCTACAATAAATACAACAAGCGGACTCAGTGTGTTGGGAAAGTGTTCATGTAATCTTTGACGAGTCCCATCATTCCTGTGAGAATAGCAAAAGGATGATCAAGATGGAGAGCCATTGCTGGTTCCATGAGAGATTATTGACATGGAAAATGGAAAGACAGACATGATGAGTCAAGTGAAGGAGACAGGTCAAGACATGCAATCTCTTCCTCTCCAGCTGAAGAGGAACTAGGTATTAAAACTACGACCACTAAGCTGAAGAAAGAGTGGTTGATGCAGATCAAAACACTCCATGCGTAGTAGAAAGAAGGATACAAGGGAACCAGTCAGGATTACCCAACTCCTCTACAAATAAAATTCAAGTTCCCAAATGGAAACACAAAAGCTCCCATCCTCTCGACAATATAATCACTCATCTGGATTCATGAGTTCAAACTAGATCAAAAGCCAGGAATGCATTTGCCTTCTCAGCATTTCTCTCCCAAATAGAGCCCAAAAACATTAAGGAAGCCTTAAAAGATGCATACTGGATTACAACTATGCAAGATGAGATGCATAAATTCAAAAGGAAGAAAGTATGGCAACTGGTACCCAGACCTTCAGATCGGACCATCATTGGGACCAGGTGGGTGTTCAGGAATAAGCTTGATGAACATGGAAACACTACAAGGAACAAGGAAAGGCTGGTGGTCCTAGGCTACAATCAGGAGGACGAAATTGATTATGATGAGACTTTTGCTCCAGTTGCTCGTACGGAAGCTATCAAAATCCTCATTGCCTTTGCATCACATATAGAATTCACTATGTTCGAAATTGATGTCAAAAGTGCATTTTTGAATGGTTTTCTTAAGGAAGAAGTCTATGTAAAGCAACCTCCAGGCTTTGAATGTCATGAACATCCTGAATATGTGTTTAAATTGGAGAAGGCACTGTATGGATTAAAACAGGCTCCTCGAGCTTGGTATGAAAGATTGTCAAAGTTCCTCTTAGAAAATGGCTTTACAAGAGGAAAAATTGACAACACTTTGTTTCTGAAGAAACGAGGGAGGAACCTTCCCGTTGTTCAGGTATATATTGATGATATAATTTTTGGCGCAACAGATGACTCACTATGTGAGTAATTTGCAAAACTCATGGGAAGTGAGTTTGAGATGAGCGTGATGGGTGAGTTGAATTTCTTCTAGGGTCTTCAAGTGAAGCAGTCCACAAAGGGAACATTCATTAGTCAACAGAAGTACATCAAGGAGCTTTTGAAAAGGTTTGACATGGAAGTATAATAAGTGATTGACACTCCCGTTGCCACTGCTACTCGACTAGACATGGATGAATCTGGCTCTCTTGTGAATCAAACAATGTATAGAGGCATCATTGGATCTCTCCTCTACCTTGCTGCAAGCAAGCCAATTATTGTATTCAGTGTGGGACTATGATCAAGGTTTCAGTCAAACCCCAAGGAATCTCATATAAAAGTTGTCAAGAGAATCCTAAGATATCTTAAGGGAACACAAGACCTGGTTCTGTACTACCCTTTAGGTGACAATTTTAATCTTATTGGGTATGTTAATGATGATTATGCAGGTTATCATGTGGACAGGAAAAACACCTCTGGAATGCCTCACGTCTTGGGGTCATGTCTTATCTCATGGGGCACAAGAAAGCAAAATTCAGTAGCTCTTTCAACAGCTGAAGCAGAATATGTTGTTGTCGCCTCCTGCTGTGCTGAGCTTCTATGGATCAAACAGTAGTTGGAAGACTTTGGAGTGCACACTGATTGTGCACCTCTTCTGTATGATAACACAAGTGCACTCAACATGGCCAAAAATCAAGTCCAGCATAAAAGAACCAAGCACATTGATGTGAGACATCATTTTTTCTGGGACAATGTGGAAAAATGGCTCATTTGTATGAAGTTTTGCAGCATAGAAGACCAAATTGTAGATATCTTCATCAAAGCCCTGAACAGAGAACAGTTTGAGAGAAACAGGCTGGCACTGGGGCTAATAAAGCTTACTTGAGAACCTGATTCCTCCCATGTGGCTGTGAATGTCACATTTAGGTAAAATTAGTTAAATTATTTTCTGGCCAAGTCTAACTCACTTCTACACCGTTACAGGTAGACAAACATGATGATCACAAAAGCTGCTAAGGCAATGCATGAACGGTAAAAGAAGGTTGAGCACTTTTTGAAAGACTGGTCAAGAACTTGGTTCTTGTAACATAGGTTAATAGTCTTTTGCTTTTCTCATACATATCTCAAAAGAAACAAAAATATTGCCACATCATCCACCTTTTCAGACACTGAATGTCATGTCTTTTAGTTCAAATCCTTTTACTTCCCTCTGAAACGTTGCATCTTCCCACGTATATACCGCCGTTTCAGAACTTGTTTCTATTTCCTTCATAATTTCCATCCGCCTCATTATAACCTTCTCACTTCCAAACCTTGAACCACCATCTCTATCTTCCTCAGTCTCTCCAATACCTTCAAGCAAAAATGTTCTACCATGGTTGAGGATCAGACAACCCTACCTATAACTGATGAGAAAACCCTCGAGTATTCTCCTGTAGAAACCCCTTTAGTCATCCCTTCTTCCACCACTGTTCAAAAAGAAAACCCTTTTAGGCATGTAGTTTTTTATCCTCCCAAGATTTTATATATTTTAGCATTTAACAATTTAGTTTAAGTCTAATATCGCTATTTTAACTTGTTTTGACTCTTTTACTTAATTTTATCACAAAATGAAAATTACAAAAATATTTTCTTTTATTTAGATAATTGATAATCTAGTTACTTTAAGTTTATCTATCTTTCATAAAATTTTAAAAAAAATATAATAATATAAAAATAGTTTCACATTTAGTATTTAATTTTATTTTTAGTAGTTTATTTTAATTAAGTGTGATTTTTATATTTTATGAATACACTATATTATTTAGTCTTCCTAGCACAAAACTAAAATCCAACAAGAATGGACCCAACCCAATTTCTTAAATCCAAGCCCAATACCCATTAAACCAAAAAGAACCTAATAACCCTAAGAGATAAGACTCTTCTAAAACCCTTCAGCACATGGAGAACCGGAGAGAGCCAGTCGTTTCTTCTTCTTCTTTTTCCACAAAAAAACAAAAACCCTTCATCTCCTTCACCCTTCACTAACCAAGATCAGCAGGCGTACACACCCCCCTTACTCCAAAAACAACCGTTCACCACCGTCGCCTTCACCAGCCGTCACTTTTCCTCCTAGCCATTTCGGACCAGCCTTCAACCACTAAAAAGGTCCTGTTTTCTCTTCGTCAAAATTTCAGCAAAAGCAGCCATTGAAGCACCCCTCGAGCAACCTGTTTCGAATGTAAATAGTGGAATTAAGGTGGAGTTTCAAGGCCAGTCCGTCGAGGTTTCGAGTCGCCATTTTCGTCGGGGTTTTGCGGTCCGGGTTCGCACTCATATACATCTACTTTAATCGGAAAAGTTGTACTTTTGAGGTTCATTATCTTTACTAATTTTCGTTTTATTTATCCCCTTAATTCATAGGTTACTCTAGTTCCAGTACCGAAATTCCGTAATGAGTTTGTGTCCTGTTGGTTTGCTTTATTAGTTGATATTTGATTAATATCTTTTTGAGTACTTTTGGATGATTGAGTTAAGTTAACAAGAAAATATAAACTAATTAAGATCTATTAGTACTCATATTCTAATAAATGAAGAAATAAAAAAGAATTAAGCTCATAATAGGGAGACAACTGTTTAGGTATTGTTCAGTTTGTTATCTCCTAAGCATCTGGTTTTTCAAATTGCTATATTGGCTAGATATATATATATATATATATATATATATATATATGTGTGTGTGTGTGTGTGTGTGTGTGTAATCCTTTTCATATGAGGTTTATAATTGTTGATTTTGTTTAGTGATTGGTTACTGGTGGGTTCCTTCTGAGAATAGTTAGATCGCGTTCTAAATTATCGCGGTTATGTACACGTTCGCGTTACATAATTACGATTTTTTAAAAATTAAAACAAAGGTACGGATTCGCGCGGCTTTGGCCATGTTTTTCTTAAATTATTAAGCGTGACGAATTGTGTACACGTACGCGTGACATGATTTAAGCGCCGATGTTTCAAAATAAAACTAAAGTACGTGTTCGCGCGACTTTGGCTAAATAATTTTAATATCAAGGGCTATTAATTATGTACACGTGCGCGTGTCATGATGTTTTAGCACATTAAATAAAATGGGTACACGTACGTGTGACTCGTTTTTAGGATAATTTTTTAATTACGAGCGTTAAAGGTAAAATGCACATAGGTTCTAAGATACGTAATTAAAACAATTTAATTAAGCCAAGTATGAATCATTAAGCGACCGTGCTAGAACCACGGAATTCGGGAGTGCCTAACACCTTCTCCCGGGTTAACAGAATCCTTCCCCGGTCTTCTGGGTTCACAGACTTTTAACGGAGTCAAATTTTCTCGATTTGGGATTTAAAATAAACCGGTGATTTGGGACACCATAAATTATCCCAAATGGCGACTCTTATCTAATAAATAATCCCATCTCGATTATTTTCACTTAAATTGGAAAAATTCCTATATCCCACCCGTTCGGAAAAAAAAAGAGATGTGACAGCTCTAGCGACTCTGCTGGGGACAAGAACCTAGAATCTATGGTTGAGGGTTCATGAATTCAAGCTTTTTAATATAAATTCACTTGGCTTTTCCGATTGGTGATATTACTGTATTTTGTGGGCCTAATGTGCTAATTGCCACTCATTTACCGCTTTAATATTATTTGATCTATTTTTAAATTGCCTTCTTACGTCTCCCCCTCCGAGTCCTCTAAAAAATGGTGCACACGTTCGCGTGGCCTGCTTTTCTGTTAGAGGTCATACCAAATAAGAACGAGGATGGATCAGCAACAAGGTCGGGTAGACTTTCGTGCTCCCGATACATAACCCAGGTCTAGAACACAACCCCAGGTTTAAACCTAGAATAACTTAACCTCATGTTGAATCCCTTGTAGAACGCTTATTTGCATCATGTGCATTTGACTTAGGGGACTCAACAGAGGGGTTGGGTCTGTCTAGGACTGGTGCACCCAAATAAAAAAAACATCTTGATGCATTTTATTTGCTACATGTTGCATTCTTTAAGGGTAAAATGGGTCATTTGGCGGACGAATGATGGTTGAGGGTAAATGAGAAAGAAAATAGGGTTAAGTGTGAAACAAGTAGGGACCAATTATATTTTTCTTTCACAAATTTATTTATTTTTCCAGAAAAGACCAAAAAAAAAAAATGAAAATGAAAATCCAAAAGATTTTGCACTTTCCCATCATTTTTCAAAAAAATAAAATAAATCAAAAACATAATAAGAAAAAATAGAAATTCTTAAAAGATTTTACATGTTTCATCATTTTTCAAAAAAATAAAATAAAAGAAAAGAAGACAAAAAATATGTTTTTTTTCAAATCAGTGTTTTTTAATTCTCTCCCGTATCCAATCTTCCCGAACTACGCATATCTGATTCTCGTCTTTCGGGGCGAGATATGTAGGAAGCCCTCATACGGTCCGGTCTTCTTAGTGAGTCTTAGTTTCTTGGCTTCGAGGGTCGTAGCCAAATCTTGCATGTTTAACCACTTTTGGCCACAACTGCCTTTTTCGCAAAAGGGTTATTTTTGCAAAGTGGCTTTTTGAACCGTGTTGGAGCGTCTTGAATCCACAATTAGGTGTCATTTTTTTTAAGGCCCGTCTTTGTCGAATTTTCATGTCTAGCCGCTTTTGGCCACATCTGTCGTCGTTGCAAAATAGGGGTCATTTTCGCAAAAGTTGTTCAGTGACTGTTTCTTAGAGTCCTAAGTCTACAACAAGATGTCCTCTCTTTTGAAGGTCCGTTCTGTTGAATTTGCATGCTTAGCCATTGTTTTAGCCACATAAGCCATTTCTACAAAATGGGTCATTTTTGCAAAGTAATTTTTCCATGTCTTTGAGGGCACCTTTGCTGAGTTTGCACTAATAGCAACTTTTGGCCACGCAAGCCATTTTGTCGAAATAGCCTCAATCATGTCTTGCATGTGTCCAACAGGAAGTGTAATTGTCGCACATAGTGTTCTAGGTCTTTAACTCTATTTGGTTTTAGTTTTGTCATACAGGTGTGGATCTACTTATCAGAGCTTGAGCATAACAGACGCCCAGGACCACCCAGTCAGGACTGCTACATCCAGTAGTATTGAGTCTTTTAGATAGTGTTAGAGTATGTCGTGGTTAAGTTAAGTTTGTAGAGCTTTTGTTACCGTATTTCCTGTTATGTATTTATGAAAAAAAAATTATAAATGGAAAATAAAGATTTTTTTTTAGTTTATTTTGTTCAGTACTTTTCCGGAACTACGCTTGGTCTGATTCATGTGGAACATGATACGTAGGCAACCTACATATTCGATCAAATTATAAAATAAAAAATGAAAAGAAAAAAAGGGATAATGAATTTGTGGGACGTGAGGGTGGGAGAAAGAAAATAGTGATAATTAGAAAGAAAATAAAGGAAGGAAAAAGAGCAAGCCAAGAAGTGCTAGAAATTAAAGAAAAGAGAAGACTGAAATGAACAAAATTGGGATGATGCCAAATGACCTTGTGACCCTTGAAGTCATTCTAAAACCGTCAATTATTGCTAGGTGCATTTTCAAGGTCTCGGATCCATAACCAATTTTCAAGGTCTCGGATCCATACTCTTACGCTTCTCATTTTGAGCTTCCCGATGAAATTGAAAAGCCTGCTAAGACATTGGGGCATGATGAGATCCAGAAAGCTGAAAGATATTCGTCTCTCTGCGGGGCTTAAAATGCCAAAGTTTAACATTGTAGTGAAATGAGAAGTGTTGGCGGGAATGATGAATTGTTGATGTCGTGTATCAGTGAGAGTTTGAGTGGAGAATCCTTGAAGTGGTATACTCGTCAGGATGTCAGTAAATGGCATGCGTGGGATGACATGGCACAAGATTTTGTTTGAAACTATCAGTACAATGTAGACATTATCTCAGACTGTTCCTCCATATCTCAGATAGAAAATAAACCTAAGGGAAGTTTTGGGGAGTATTGGCTCAGATGGAGCGAACAAGTTGCTCAAGTCAGTCCTCTGATTGATAGAAAAGATGTTGTTCATCCCCGCCAACGACAGGATCCAGTGAGCATTCCTGCTAAATGCTTTCAGCCTCAATACCGACCCCATGTATATCCTCGTACTCCATATAATCCTCACCAATGCTACTTTCCTCCACAAAATCCCCAAAGTCATACCTCACATTCCCAATACTCTATCCACAATGCACCGCCGTATGCTCCACACCCACGAAACCCGCAACTGCTTGCACCGCCTCCACAAATGTCTTACCCGCCTCTACAAGCATGTCAACCACCTACCCGAAAGAGGTTCCAACCAAGGCCGGAGTACAAAATGAGAAGGCAACAGTAAATAAATAGTTTCACGACAATTGGAGAATCCTACACAAGCTTGTTTGAAAAGTGGAAACATTTATGGACTGATTGAGCCGCTCCTTGGCTATACTCCGGACCCATATGCAAGAGGTTTTGATCCTTTTAAACGGTGCATGTAACACTCTAATGTCTAAGGGCATAACATTGAAGATTGTCGTGCTTTGAAAAGGGAAATAGAAAGAATGGTTCAAGAAGGGATAATTGTGGTCTAAGAAGGGATAATTGTGGTCCAAGACAATAATACCCCAAGCGTCACACATAATTCTCTACAGGTACATGACAACGTACAAATTGTTGGGACAGTTTTCAATGACGAAAGGATGGTCGAAGGAGTCTATGAGCCGCCTGGTGAAAACAATGTGATTGAAGTTGGTGAAGGTCCCAACAATTTTGATGTGGGAGTCAGTGGCTAAGATGTCGAGCTTGGTGATTGGAAAGACACTCCTTTCTTGGCTAGCCAAGAAGGAGTTTTGGTGGTTCATTTTGTTTTCATTTCTGTCGTCCGGGTAATTTCAGGGTTGTAATATGGATATGGTCTTGTGGCTCAAACCCTTCTTCTTCTTATTTTTCCTAGTTTGTTTTATTGTAGTAACTCGGATTGTTCCAGGCTTGTAACCCATGTCTATTTTTCTTGTTTTGTTCAAACCCTTTTCACCATCTGTCGAATGCAATCTCTTGTTTTTTGTTAGTTCTAGTCAATTTTTGTTTAGTCACTTTTCCTTTTATAATTATTTTCATGCTGACTCTGGTGACATGATTGCACACATAATTCTCAGCCTGGTTTTGAAAGCTAGTTTAATCATAAAGCAAACATAGTTTTGAATATGATAAAAAAGATGCATTTGAGGAAACAAGTAAAAATTCACGCATTCTGAGATAACATGAAGCTTGAATGAAGTGAAATCGAGGTAGTTAGTCTGGGAAATCCAGAGGTTGATGAGAGCATACTACAAGGGAATGTCTCTCAAATAGTTTGAGGTAGATCAGTCAATGCTGGAATGCATTCTTCTACATCAAGATAATATTGAGTCAAGTCTGCTTCGAACTGGCAAGGGTCATTCATTGGGACAAAGGTATCGCCCATTGGCACTTTCTGTTTGTGTTGATGCCATCAATAGATACATTGTACGATTTCCTTGCTTATCTTCAATTGCATGTTTTGTACTTGGCATTTTTAAAGTTTGGTATGACGAAGGCATTTTATTCTGCTACCCCAAACACTTTTATCTTTTTCTACGCCTTTGAGACTTAATTTGTTCTCTTTCATACCCATCTTTTGGAATCCGAAATAGAGTTGGAAAAATAAAAAAAATAGAAAAAACAAAAAAAGAAGAAGAGAAAAACAGAAAAAGAGAAAAAAAGATAAAACAAAAAAAGATAAAAAAAGAGAAAAAGAAAGAAAAATGGGAAAAACAAAACAAATTGTACGTTTGAACTACGTTCGACCTGATTCTTGTCACCACAAGATACGTAGGTAGCCTTATGGTTCGGTCCCATAAAATAAAAATCCAAAAAATTAAAAGAAAAAATAATCAATCAAAAAAGTATTCCCCAGACCAAGAAACTGGGTAGAAGTTTTAATTTTTGCCAAAAGATCTGATTCCAAAAGTTGTAAATTTGAACCCTTTCATATTAAATTATTTTGAGCCTTCATGCCATCCTTTCTTTCTAACCCTATCCAAAAGCTTACATTACGGTCCAAAGAAAGACCTTCCGACCGATTTTTGAGGATGCCAAATCAAGTGTGTTGTGACAGTATGCTCTTCTTGCATCATGGGTAATACTTTGTTCTCAGCACTAAGAGAGAAAATGATAAAATGAGAGAGTCTTATCGGTGAAAAACCTCATGGGCACCGTAAGGCGACGGTGAGTTGAGAAAAAGAGCAAAATAAGAGAGGCTTGATGGTGAAAACCCTTCAGGGCACTACAAGTCGACTGAGGATTATGGTCAAATAGGACAATTGGAGCATTGAGGCCCAGTTTCACAACTTAGAGGCATAACAAGAGTTAAATATTAGACTCGCTTGACAGATCAGGCCGCTTAATCCAAAATGCATGTCATGGTAAGTGGAGATGGCCTTCAAATAAGATTAGTTTCTACTTGGTTCTTTTTCCTAGGTAAAAGTTTTTTCTTGTTAGATACCATCTCTTCTCGTTTTTCTTTCCCTTATTTGTTCCTCTTATTTTGTTTGAGTCCATTTTGAGTCTGTTTTGGTCGAAACAAGTGAGAAATGACTTCAAAATCTGCTACCAGCTTTTTAATCACGCAAAGCCGAGTCTGGAAAGCACATCAAATTGGCATAAAGCACAGGAGAATACTGTGTGCACTGGGTTGGTGATAATAGATATTCTTTGGGATTGATGTAAAATGCAAAGACTTGGTAAATGTCAATTCATGAGCAATACATTGGGTGTAAGGTATTGGGCTTGAACGGATCAAAGGCGTTTTTAGTGATAAGGGTTGACAAAGAAACTGGTTAACCAATAACAAGCAAGGTCTTCCAAGTAGAAATCAAAGTTATCATGGCAAGTGCAGGAGCAGTAGCCCGCAAGGTCAAGGCCACAAACTAACCACCATCTTTTAAACTTACAAGTTATCTTTGTTTGAAACAGGGACAAAGCATTGCAAGCAAGTTGGTTAAAAAAACAAACAAACAAAAAAGAAGAAAATAAAGAAAGAGAAAAGAAGAAGAAGAAGAAGAAGAGAAGAGTCGACAAAGGGAAGTTTCTCAAATCTTTGCCTTCATATGTCTTGCTAGGGTGCATAAAATATTGCCACTGATCTTCACATTTTTCCTCCTAGGATAAAAAGTCCTAGTCTGATGAACTTTCTCCTAGGATTGAAATCTTAGTCTGATGAATCTTTCTCCTAAGATAGAAGACCTAGTCTGATGAACTTTCTCCTAGGATCAAAATCTTAGTCTGATGAATCTTTCTCCTAAGATAACAAACAAAAAGACCTAGGCTGATGAATTTTCTCCTCGGATCGAAATCTTAGTCTGATGAACCTTTCTCCTAAGATAGAAGACCTAGTCTGATGAACTTTCTCCTAGGATCAAAATCTTAGTCTGATGAATATTTCTCCTAAGATAACTAACAAAAAAGACCCAGTCTGATGAAATTTCTCCTAGGATCATAATCTTAGTCTGATGAATCTTTCTCCTAAGATAGAAGACCTAGTCTGATGAACTTTCTCCTAGGATCAAAATCTTAGTCTAATGAATCTTTCTCATATCACAAACAAAAAGACCTAGTCTTATGAATTTCTCCTAGGATCGAAATCTTAGTCTGATGAAGCTTTCTCCTAAGATAGAAGACCTAGTCTGATGAACTTTCTCCTAGGATCAAAATCTTAGTCTGATGAATCTTTCTCCTAAGATAACAAAAAGACCTAGTCTGATGAATTTTCTCCTAGGATCGAAATCTTAGTCTGATGAATCTTTCTCCTGAGATAGAAGACCTAGTCTGATGAAATTTCTCCTAGGATCAAAATCTTAGTCTGATGAATCTTTCTCCTACGATAACAAACAAAAAGACCTAGTCTAATGAATTTTCTCCTAGGATCGAAATCTTAGTTTGATGAATCTTTCTCCTAAGATAAGAAAACCTAGTCTGATGAATTTTCTCCTAGGATAATAATTGAAAAAAAGGAAGTCCGGATTTGAAACCAGTCGAGTCTTTAGTTTTACTCTCATCATGGCATCAGTAGCATAAATGATTTACACTTTTGCTAACAACTCACAAATCTCCCGAGTGCAAACTACGGTAGAAAATTTTGTTTGTTTTGTTATTTTGATTGCAGGCACTCACCTGGAGAATGAGAGTATTCATTTCAGAGTTATTTCAAAGTTCAAGTCAGTAGCAGGCGCCCACCTGAAGAACGAGGGAAGTCATTTCAGAATTTAATTCAAGTTAGAAGTAGCAGAAGCTCGCGGCAAGAATTCGAGTCGGCAATCCGAGATGACTAACGGAAGTAGTCTCAATCCAGAATAAAAGAAGAAGAAAAAAAAGCATCCAAAATGCATAAGCGGAGACAAGATATGGATTGCTCAAGAAATGACTGAGTCACAAGCTTTGCATGTCCCGTCGTGCTCCAGAGAAGCCGTGGAAGAATGAATCATCACCTGCAGCTAGCAAGAATCAAGGTTCAAATCTAAAGTTTGCATGAAGACCATTCAAGACTCAAGATCAAGCTTCAGAAGACTTATAGATAGGAATTTTGTAACTCATAGCTGATAGGCTTAGTTAGTCTTTTTATTTTTGATTTTGATGTAATAACAGGGCCGCGGACCAGAACCTCGACGGAACGGCACCTTAATCGGCTTCCCACCTCGGTATACTCCATCACTGCTCCTTCTTAAGAACTACACGTGATCTGATTTCTTTATATCCAAGGATATGTAGGCAGCTCAGATACCAGGGCTCGGTCACACTCGCCTTTCTTTTAGTTTTTGGTTTCTCTAAATAAGGGTCGGGTCAAAAAGTCTGTCTAGTCGTTCTTTGTCTTAAAACTCTTTGTGTTTCCAGTCAAAGAGGGCAGCTGTAGACATGTAGTTTTTGACCCTCTCTGAGATTTTATACATTTTAGCATTTAACAATTTAGTTTAAGTCTAATATCGTTATTTTAACTTGTTTTGACTCTTTTACTTAATTTTATCACAAAATGAAAATTACAATTTTTTTTATTTTATTTAGCTAATTGATATTTAATAATCTAGTTACTTTTAGTTTATCTATCTTTCATAAAACTAAAAAATATATATAATAATATAAAAATAGTTTCACTTTTAGTATTTAATTTTATTTTTAGTAGTTTATTTTGATTAAGAGTGATTTTTATATTTTATGAATACGTTATATTGTTTAGTCTTCCTAGCCCAAAACTAAAATCCAACAACAATGGACCCAACCCAATTTCCTAAATCCAAGTCCAATACTCATTAAACCAAAAAGAACCTAATAACCCTAAGAGATAAGACACTCCTAAAATCCTTCAGCACATGGAGAACCGGAGAGAGCCAACCGTTTCTTCTTCTTCCTTTTCCACAAATAAACAAAAACCCTTCATCTCCTTCACCCTTCACTAACCAAGATCAGCAGCCGTCCACATCCCCCTTACTCCAAAAACAACCGTTCACCATTGTCGCCTTCACCAGCCGTCACTTTTCCTCTTAGCCATTTAGGACGAGCCTTAAACCACTCAAAAGGTCATGTTTTCTCTTCATCAAAATGTCAGCAAAAGCAGCCATTGAAGCACCCCTCGAGCAGCTTGTTTCAAATGTAAATAGTGGCATTAAGGCGGAGTTTCAAGGTCAGTCTGTCGAGGTTTCGAGTCACCATTTTCGTCGGGGTTTTGCTGTCCGGGTTCGCACTCATAAATAGATACTGTAATAGGAAGAGTTATACTTTTGAGGTTCATTTTCTTTATCAATTTTCGTTTTATTTACCCCCTTAATTTATAGGTTACTCTAGTTCCAGTACCGAAATTCCGTAATGAGTTTGTGTCCTGTTGGTTTTCTTTATTAGTTGATCTTTGATTAATATCTTTTTGAGTACTTTTGGATGATTGAGTTAAGTTAACCACAAAATATAAACTAATTAACATCTATTAGTACTCCTGTTCTAATAAATGAAGAAATGAAAAAGAAGTAAGCTCATAATAGGGAGACAACTGTTTAGGTATTGTTCAGTTTGTTATCTCCTAAGCATCTGGTTTTTCAAATTGCTATATTGGATAGTTATGAGTCATAAATGTGTATATATATATATATATATATATATATATATATATATATATGTGTGTGTGTGTGTGTAATCCGTTTCATATGAGGTTTATAATTGTTGATTTTGATTAGTGATTGGTTACTGGGTTTATAATTGTTGATTTTGATTAGTGATTGGTTACTGGTGGGTTCCTTATGAGAAAATTTAGATCGCGTTTTAAATTATCGCGGTTATGTACACGTTCGCGATACATAATTACGATTTTTTAAAAATTAAAATCAAGGTACGCGTTCGCGCGACTTTGGCAAAGTTTTTCTTAAATATTAAGCGTGACAAATTGTGTACACGTACGCGTGACATAATTTAAGCGCCGATGTTTCAAAATAAAACTAAAGTACGCGTTCACGCGACTTTGGCTAAATAATTTTAATATCAAGGGCTATAAATTATGTACACGTTCACGTGACATGGTTTTCTAGCACATTAAATAAAATGGGTACACGTACGCGTGACTCGTTTTTAGGATAATTTTTTAATTACGAGCGGTAAAGGTAAAATGCACATAGGTTCTAAGATACGTAATTAAAACAATTTAATTAAGCCAAGTATGAATCATTAAGCGGTCGTGCTAGAACCACAGAATTCGGGAGTGCCTAACACCTTCTCCCGGGATAACAGAATTCCTTACCCTGTCTTCTGGTTCGCAGACTTTTAACGGAGTCAAATTTCCTCGATTTGAGATTTAAAATAAAACGGTGACTTGGGACACCATAAATTATCCCAAGTGGCGACTCTGATCTAATAAATAATCCCATCTCGATTATTTTCACTTAAATTGGAAAAACTCCTATATCCTACCCGTTCGGAAAAAAAGGAGGTGTGACAACCCTAAACCAGTTTCTCCTTCATCCTCCACCCCCCTTTCTACTCCCACTGACTCTACTCCTCCTCTAAGTGTTGAGAACTCAGACAATCCTAAGAATGAAAGCATCTCTCTGTTGTTTCCTAAGACACTTAAAGAACAGAGTAAAGACGACACACCGGTTCCAGAAGAAAAGAGGCCTCTACCGGTAGAAAAGGGTTCATCAATTAGTCCTGAAAG
Source organism: Nicotiana undulata (assembly GCA_005239495.1). Lineage (NCBI taxonomy): Eukaryota > Viridiplantae > Streptophyta > Magnoliopsida > Solanales > Solanaceae > Nicotiana > Nicotiana undulata. The sequence goes on along the minus strand of ML292598.1, from coordinate 15,653 downwards.
TGCAAAGGTTTCTAAGGAAAGTGCTGATCAGTCTACCGGCACCCCTGTTTCCTATGTTGCTGCTCCTATGGAACCTCAAGAGAAGGACGTCATAGAAAATATGTTGGCTATTGCTGCTGAAGGAATTGTGGGTGAGGAAAATCCTGTTATGTCTGAGTCTCAGGGGGAAGAGACTCAATCCTTGGTGGGAGAAGGAACTATGGTGGCTTTTGAACCAACTGCTCTGGAAGAGGCTACTGGGACCCCTTTTGATGAACCTTACCCCTCTCCTAAGGAAACAGGTCAGGAATCATCTTCCTAGGTCAGCTTCAATCCTGCTCCTTCTCCTCACTTTGACGTTGAGTCGTTGCAAGTAGTGGCCCCTATTATGAGGTCCAGTGATTAAGAAGATCAGGATGATGTTGCTCTGAGTGCATTGTTCAAAGTAAGGAGGCCGCTAGAAACTCCTGAGCCCCCTTTTAAGCGACTTACCACAAGGTTGCAGAAAAAAGAGGCTCTTGAGCCTGCGCTAAAGAAGAGTAAGAGGAGCAACAGGAAGAAGAAGAAAAGGCTGGTGAAGTATGGTGAATTTGTTTGTGATAAGAACATCCTGAGCCCCTCCTAAGCGACCTACCACAAGGTTGCAGAAAAAAGAGGCTCTTGAGTCTGCGCTAAAGAAGAGTAAGATGAGCAACATGAAGAACAAGAAAAGGCTGGTGAAGGATGGTGAATTTATTTGTGATAAGAACATCCCAATTGTGGAAGTTGATGAGGAAGCCCAAGAAAAACCAAGTTCCTTAATCAAGAAGTCTCGGAAAAATAAGCAATCTACTGAGAGTACTCCAAAGGAGGTTGTTGGAACACCTAGTGAAAAGTTAGTGAAAAATAGTGTCAAGTTGAAGCAAGTGATGGTAGAAGAGTTTGTGTTTGATAAGGATGTTCAAGTGAAATCTAGTGTGAAATTTAAGTCCAGTACAATGTCTATGAAAAAGAAGTTGGAAGAGGTGAAAGAACCCGGTTCTGTGAAGAAGGTAAGAAGTGGAAGTATATCTGGTAAAGAGCGGTTGAGGTATCAGAAAGTACTGTGGGGTCCTACTTTTGACCATGAGATATATGAGATGGTTGGTATGTGCCAAGTGCTTGAAATGGTTGATTTTCAACAATGGGGACATCTATTCAAAGTTGATGTGCCCAAAGTTTATGAGAGAGAGGTTTAAAGCTTCCACGTAGACCTCTTTACTGTTGAAACTAACCATATATGTGCACTGGTGAATGGGGTAGACATTGTTATGGACTCTCCTGTGTTAGGAGACATTTTTAAAGTTCCTGTTGAAGGTCTGTCGTCTGTTAGAGGTGCCTGTGGATCAAACATTAGGCGTGTTATAATTAATGAGAGAGCAGTCCAGTAGGAGGAATGTGAGTGCATCGACAAAATTGGCGGGGTAGGAAGCACTTCGACGATCTCTCAGCTTATAAATGCTCAAAATAGTGCTACTGAAGAGATCAAAAAGTTGAAGGCAAGGAATTCCATATTAGAGACGCAACTCAGTCAGGCCCAAGATGCACCATGGTCCTCCAGTTCTTAATGCAGAAGTTTCTCGTATGACAAAGGAAAATGTTGATCTCAGGAAACAGGTTGAGAACCTGAGGGAGAAACTGCTCGCTGAGAAAATATCTTCCGATGCTCAAATAGATCTCGTTCTCAAAACTATTGATGCCTATTCGAATCCCTCTTCTTCTAGTGTCCCCTAGGCATACCTCTCAGTGACCAGTGCCCAATGTATCTCTCTTGACACTGTCTTGATGATGTTGTGCAAGTTGTTTTTGTTTTTCTTTTGGTTTGTGGATGGAAATCACTAGTACTGCTCCTGTGGAAACAGTCCAAATCTGCTTTTGTTGTAAAGGCAAATGCTTATGTTTTTCTTTGATCAATGAAAACTCTCCTTCTTTTGCTGTGAATGCTTATGTTCTTCTACTTCTCTTTTCTATCATGTTTGTGTGCACACAAGTGACATGAGTTAACTAGGCTAGACTTCTTTATGTTATTTACTTGTTTGTATATTTTTAATGATGCCAAAAGGGTAAAGATAAATTGAAGGAGTTAAGAAGAAGCAGGGACTGTTTATGGGGGAAGCACAAAGTAAGGGGGAACTTGTGAATTTCCTGTTACTTTATCTGATTATTGTTGCTCTGAATATGATTGTCAATTTTTAAGTTTGTCATCATCAAACATGGGGAAATTTATGGGTTTATAGTACCTTAGCTTTATGTTTTGGTGATCTAACAAACTTACTGTCAAAGAACAAAATAAGGAACATATACACACTTGGTACACAACTCAATCAACGGACTCAAACTAATGTGAGTTGTTATGACTTTAGAAGATAAAGAATCAACTCAGGGACCTGGTCACCTTGGGTTCCTCTGACAACAATACGAATCCAACTCTCTACAGCTGGAAAGTGACAACATGCATTGTACACGCAAACAATGCAGCATAGTGCAACCGTCACTTCTCATTGGGAAGGACCTTGTACCAACCAAGTGATTACATCATTCAATAATGTCATCCAAGTTCAATTAACAATTAACACGTGAGAATTAATTGAAGCATTCAAAACATCTAACAATCAAGCATTCATTCTGAGGTGCATCAAGAACATAGTACAACACTACCACGGACCAGTTCCTACAACAAGTCTCTTGTATGTCCTTAGTTGAGTTGTGACTTTGTATTCGTTCTTCATTGTAATTCCTACCTTGCTTATCTAGAAGCATCAATTAGGAACCCTTTGTAAATCATAAACCTTTAGTGTTTGTGTCGTGACTAGAGTTAGTCATGAGTTAAAGCCTTTGTAATAGGTGTATTGCAAAGTGGGTTGTAATATGTGTATTACAAGTTAGTGAGGGATTAAGAGTTTAATTCTTAGGTTTCTTAGGTTGTAATCTAAAGATTTCTCATAATGAAGTTGAAATTCTACCAGTGTAGGTCATGGTTTTTTGATCCCCTTGAGCAGGGATTTTTTCACGTAAAATCCCTTGTGTCATTTACTTGTTGCATTAGCTTATTATGTGAAAACTGTTATAGGACCTGGTCTCTATACAATTTGGTGGACTCATATATTCTATCGTAATGGAATCTAGTCTAAGTGTTGAAAGAGGAGAAAAGAAAAATAAATAGACAAATGTATGAACCAAACAGAAAAATGAACACTTCCTTGGAAAGTCTAAGCATCAGATTTCATTATAAACATGGAAAATTACAACAGATGCAAAGATAATATTATGAAAATGGAGAAACATTAACCTTTAGCAAGTAAACTATCTTCATTACATCAAAGGAACTTTTTAAGAGCTCGAATAGCAGCTGCTACAACAAGAATGGACCACGATCAGAATATTCAAATAGAAAACTAGAACCCGGCCTCGATATGACTGCAGATCCTACCGAACTGAATGCCTTCCTTGAAGAGGTGATGTTTTGACAGATTTTCAGCCTGTTTTCAATGGAGTTTTTTGGCTCAATTGACTGGTTTACGGAGGTGTTTCGATGCTCTTTTTGCCTGCATTTTTGATTGAAAATTAGACTGTTTTGAAGTTATTCCTCAGTTATGTTTTTGTGGCTTTTATAGCTGATTTTGGGAGGTTTTTCAGCGGGGTTTTGGACGGGAGACTAATCTGGTTTTAGAGGTCGCTTTCAGAGTTTTTTCGGTGCTGATTTAGAACTATTTTGCAACTAGATTCGAGATTAGATTTGTGCTGGAGTTTTCAGCTTAATTGCATGGATTTGACTGGAGTTTTGGGGTAGTTTTTGGCTGGGATTGGTGGCTATTTTGGAACTTTATTTACCTCATTTTCATGGTGAGTATTGGAGGAGAAGAAGATGAATGTTCCCGTCCCTTTTTTTGTTCCCAGATCTATTTTTTGTATCCCAATTTTTGTGCTCTCCTTCTCTCCCCTCTATCCGTCTATGTGTGCTATCTATATAGGAATATCTGTACAATATTTTTACAGAGGGTGAGGAGTGAGGCGTGAGCTGGCTTTGGCCAGGGGATAAGGACGGAAAACAAATCTGTTTGGGGTATTCTTGTGAGGGAATCCAAAGTGAATGGGCACATGTGATTTCTAGTTGGCTATTGTTTTTGTTTCATTTTCAAATTCTTTTCTTTTAAAGACAAATTAAAAAAAAAATACAAGGATGAAATATTAACTAAAGTATCTGTTTAAAGAGATTTAATTTTTGTGAGTTATTTTTTTTTTTTTTTTGCAAATGAACAAAGATTAAAATTTTAAAAATGTGAATCTTTTTGTTGGTTTTCAATTTTCTCAAATAGGACCTATAAAAATATGAATCAAAAGCTAAAATATCAAGATTAAACTTAAAAACTATTTAAATACTAAAAGTGATAAAAGTGTGATGACAATGGTTTATATCAACACTTCGAACCCAACATATGCACTCTTCATACATTTCCTCAAGTATTAAACTCATGCCAAGATTATGTAAAATATCATGTGACTCTTTCTAACTTCCTCGCCTCAAAACTTGACTCTAATGCATTCCACACTCTGCCTCGATCCTTGTGCCAACTAAAAAATTATGGTCTCTACTAATCCTTTGCAAATCATGTATCCTAACTAACAAATCATAGGCAAAATAGTCCACACACTCAATACAAGTTCAGGTATATTTTAAGGACTCTCAAATTGGAAGAATTTCTCATTTTAACAAACAAACTCTTATGCCACCCAAGTTCGTACCATATGCTTGCCTATAGTGTAAGTCTCTACTAATTTAAGCTCGCAAAGGTTAGGATCAAGTAGGACTTTATATGTTGTAATGTAGGTAAAAGGACGTGTAGGATATATTTAAGAAAGTAGTGACTAACCCTCCTAAGCACTTTACTACACTACACTTCACTTCTACGCACCTTCTTGTCATGCCCACTTCAATGATGTGCCATGAACCATACACATTTAGGCCCTTCTTCATTAATCATACCTACATATAGATACTTACTAGCCCAGACAAAGATATGGGAGGTGTTATTCCTTTTTTCTTCACACTCTCCTTTATTTGGTATTTCTTCTAGTACCTTTTTTTTGTACACAAGTGCACCTTATTGTCGGCATTTCTAAGGTTGCACTCAAAAGCTACCCAATTTTTTCTTTACTCTTCTAGCTACCTAAGTGCTTTCAGGCGTAAAAGTTCAACAAGATTTGATTAAGAACAAAGAAGATTTGGCTTGTAATGTGGTTGCCAAAGAAAAGATCTACAGGCTCAAAAAGGTTAACTACAGATAATATTAGCACTAGTAAGCAAATATACTAAATGGTCAATCAAAGAAAGCCTATATCACTTCCCAGACTTACAAGACTTAATCATTTTGTTTCAACTCACACATTGTGATGACCCAAAAGGTCATCCCGTGTTTTATAAGTCAATTCTGTGTTTCAAGGTCTTGAAAACCTCCTTCTATCTCACCTCAATTTGCGTGCGCAGCCAGGGCGTATAACCGGGAAGCCTTTAAGTTAAAAATTGAGGAAAATGATAGTTTTGTTTTTGAAATTTTATTTAAGTTGACTTTGGTTAATATTTTTGGTAAACGGACCCGGACCCGTAATTTAACGGTCCCGGAGGGTCCGCAGAAAAATATGGGACTTGAGCGTATACCCCTGAATCGAATTCCGAGATCCCAAGCCCGATAAATAAATTTTTGAAAGAAAATTGTTTATGCAAATATAAAGGATTTTAGAAACTTGATTATGTGTGAAGCCTATGGTATCGGGCCGTATTTTGGTTCCGAATCCCGGTACTGGTTCAATATAATATTTATAACATGTCTGCAAAATTTGGTAAAAAACGGAGGTCGTTTGACGTGGTTTCGACCCACGGTTGTAAATTTTGATACTTTGAAAGTTTTGGAAGTTTTCTTTGATTTTTATGATAAATTTGTTGTTTAAGATGTAATTTTGCGATTTGATCGCACGAGTAAGTCCGTAGGATATTTTTGAGGTAGTGTGCATATTCGGCTTGGAGCCCCGAGGACTCGGTTGAGTTTCGGATAGGCGTCAGGATATGTTTAGACTTAAAACTCTGGTGTTTTTGGTCAGTTTCTGTTGTTTGAGTTTGTGTGCTATGCGAACGCAGGGAACGGGTCACGAACGCACAACACAAGTCTAGAAGGGGGTATAATTACTCTGTGCAAACACACCACACCAGGTGCGAACGCGGAGCACAGGATCTCTGCTCACGCGAACGCACCATGAGGGTCGTGAACGCATAGGTTTAGAGAGGGCTTGGGGCTGGGTATATTTTAACCTTGTGCGAACGCACCCAACGCGATGCAAATGCGAAGGGCATCAGTAGTAAGCTTATGCGAATGCACTACCCAGGTCGCGAACTTATAGGGCAATTTTGCCCAGTTATTTTAAAACCAGTAGCCATTTCGGGATTGGGATTTAATCAAAGTCTTATAACTTCTTCTTCCAAACTCCAAATTGGGAGATTTTTGAAAGAGGAATTCACCACAAATTCATAGGTATGTATTCTAATACTTGTTTTCTTCAATTTTCATTAACCCCCATTAGATTTCTAGGCCTAAATCATGTTCTTAAGGGTAGAAAATTAGGGAATTGGGTAGAGTTAGGGCTTTTTAAATAATTAGAATTTATACCTTGTTTTGGGGTCGGATTCCGATACTAACTACAAATTCGGGCTCGTGGGTGAATGGGTGATCGGGTTTTGGTCCGAACCTCATGTTTTGACAAAGCGGGCCCGGGGTCGATTTTTGACTTTTTGGAAAGAATGTTAGAAAACCAATAATTAAGCATTGGAATTGAATTGTTTAGTGTTTATTGATATTATTAAGTCGATTATGTGTTGATACAATTGATTTGGAGCCAAATTCAAAAGGAAAAATGGTGATTGAGGCTTGATTTTAGTCGTGGAAGTCGAGGTAAGTGTTTGGCCTAACCTTAGCTTGAGGGATTAGGTATTGAGCCTTATTTGCTATGTGTTTATATCATGTTCAACGTATAGGTGAGGTGACGAGTACCTATACATTGGTGTCAAGCATGCCCGTGAGTCGGAAAGTATGAATTATGTGATTTTCATTGATATTTACTGTGTTATAGCTTGAAATTTACTTTAGTGGTTGTTCATTCGATGGAATTTCTTGGTAACGGATATTGTTAAGTATTTGTTTCGGTTGAGGAATCTTATGTAAAAATATGTACTTGAGTGAGATTGGTTATAGTTGTGTCCTTGGTCGGGATGGTGATATATTTACTATTGTTCCCTTGCCGGGATGTTATGATTTATGGTTGACATTGTTGATTTTTCCTTGCCAAACTTCTGTTATTGATATTGTTTGGGTGAGGAAGAGTGTAAAGCACGAAGAGTGATGTAGTTTATTGATTATTGTGAGGAAGAGTGTAAAGCACGAAAGGTGATACCGTGTATTGATTATTGTGAGGATGCGAGTGTAAAAACACGAATGGTGATGTCGTGCCATGTTATGATATTAAAAGCACGAAGGCTGATGCGGTGCCGTTTTTATTTATTATTTGGTGAGGATGAGAGTAAAAGCACGAAGGGTGATGTCGTGCACTTGCCTTTATTTATTATTTGGTGAGGATGAGAGTAAAAGCACGAAGGGTGATGTCGTGCATTGTTTTCTCCGTGTTTGTTATTTCCTGCTATTACTTCGATATTTGAACTGTTATCTTATTTCGTTATTTTTGTTATCTGATATTGCTTTCCCCCATCATGTTTCCCCTTCTCCCTTGTACTTAACTGGTTATTCTTATTATTATTATTTCGTCCGAATGTTATTAAATTGCACAGGTTGTCTTAATCGTCGTGTCCTAGCCTCGTCACTACTTCGCCGAGGTTAGGCTCGACACTTACTCAGTACATGGGGTTGGTTGTACTGATGCTACACCTGCACATCTTTTGTTGTGCAGATCCCGGTACAGGACCCTTTGGGCATTAGAGCTGGGAGGCTGCCTTCAGTCCATCCGGAGACACCGAGGTAGTCCTGCAGGCGTCCGCAAGCCTTGGCGTCCCCTTCCACTTATTTATTTATGTTCTAGTTATTTCAGAAACATATGTATTTACTTCGTTCACACCATTATATGTACTATTCGTAGATAGTCCGTGATATTGTGACTCCACTATTCTGGGATTTGGTTTGTTTTGGTGAAATTTTGTAAAGGCTTGTTATTGGAATATATATATATATATATATATATATCTTGCCTCATCTTAGTTTCTTATTTATTTTAATGTGAAAAGTCATCTGTTTTCGAGTGTTAATAAAGGAATAAAGTAAATTGAATATTCACATTGGCTTGTCTAGCAGGTTTAACGTTAGGCGTCATCACGGTCCGGACGATGGGAAATTTGGGTCGTGACAAGTTGGTATCAGAGCACTAGGTTGTTTAGGTCTCACAATTCACGGACAAGCTTGGTAGAGTCTGAGGGATCGGTACAGAGACGTCTGTACTTATCCCCCAGAGGATGCAGAGTTTAGGAATATCTTCACATCTATTCTTCTTTGTCGTGCGATTTGACTTCTAAATGCTAATTGAATTTCTGTTCTATTCTCTCGCAGATGGCGAGAACACATGCTTCTTCATCTACCTATCAGCAGCCCCAGGCTCCAGTTGCAGCTCCTACGAGAGGCGGAAGACGAGGCCGTACTAGAGGCTGAGGCAGGGGCAGGGCTCAGCCCAGAGCAGCATCCCCCGTGGAGGATCCTCAGGTAGAGTTTGCCGATGAGGCTCCTACCCAGACAGTCCCGGTTGGACCAACTCAGGTTCCAGAGGGGTTCATTGCCACCCCGGTACTTCACGATGCTCTGGTCCGTTTAGTGGGCCTTATGTAGAGCGTGGCTCAGGTAGGTCTACTTCCTTCAGTACCAACTGTCTCTCAGGCTGGGGGAGGAGCCCAGACTCCCGCCACTCGCACACTAGAGCAGTTAGCTTCTCAGTTCCAGACTCCATCACCTCAGACATCTGGGGTAGTTCAGCCAGGTATTGTGGCTCAGGCTGTTGAGGGAGCAGCCATGTCCACCGATGCTTTATGTAGATTGGACCGGTTCACCAAGTTGTTCCCTACTACTTTCAGCGGTGCACCTTAAGAGGATTCCCAGGATTACTTAGACAGTTTCTATGAGGCTCTTCGCAACATGGGGATCGTGGAGACCAATGGGGTTGATTTTGCTACTTTCCGCCTTTCTGGTGCCGCCAAGAATCGGTGGAGGGACTTCGCCTTTGTCTTGGGATCAGTTCTCCGATTTTTTCTTGGAGAAGTTTCTTCCAGTCATCCAGAGAGAGGATCTTCGGAGGTAGTTTGAGTGTCTCCAGCAGGGATCTATGAAAGTTACACAGTATGAGACCAGGTTCATCACTTTGGCCCGACATTTTATCATGATACTCCCCACCGATCGAGAGAGGGTGAGGAGGTTTATTGAGGGGCTAGCTCGGTCGATTAAATTGCAGATGGCCAGGAGATAGGCAGTGACATTTTCGTTTAGGAGGCGGCCAATGTGGCCAGGCAAGTCGAGATAGTCTTATTGCAGGGTAGTGGTCAGGGGTCTGAGATGAGGCCTCGTCATTTTGGCCGGTTCAGTGGTGCCTCATCTGAAGGCAGGGATTCTTTTGGCAGAGGTCATCCTCCTAGACCATTTCAGTCAGCACTTCAGGTATCCCGCAGTACACCACCAGATCCTATAAGTGCACCACCGCTCCAGAGTTTTCAGAGTGGTTACTCCGGTCGACAGGGACAGTTTCAGGGCCAACAGTCTCAGCAACCGAGATCTTGTTATACTTGTGGTGGCTCGGGGCACATTGCTTGATTTTTTCCCCCGAGCCTCGAGTGGTTCTCAGCACCAGGGTTCCCGTGCTATGATTCCCGCACCATGTGCTCCACCACCCCTTCAACCAGCTAGGGGTGGAGGTCGAGGTGCCAGACAGTTAGAGGTGGAGGTCATGCTATTAGAGGTAGAGGTCAGCCCGCAGTAGGTCGACCCAGGGATGTTTATATTAGTGGGGCCCAGCCCCGATGTTATGCTATTCACTCCAGGCCTTAGGCTGAGGCCTCAGATGCGGTCATTACAAGTATGGTTTCAGTTTGCAGCAGGGATGCTTCGGTTTTATTTGATCCGGGGTCCACATATTCCTACGTGTCCTTATATTTTGCTCCTTATCTGATTATGCCTTGTCATTTTCTGAGGACTCCTGTATATGTGTCTACACTGGTGGGTGACTCTATTGTGGTAGATCGTGTCTACAGTTCATGTATAGTAGTTATTGGTTATCTTGAGACCAGAGTAGATATTCTACTCCTTAATATGGTTGATTTCGATGTTATTATAGGGATGGATTGGTTGTCTCCTTAGCATACTATTCTGGGCTATTATGCCAAGGCTGTGGCCTTGGCCATGCCGGGAGTACCTCGATTGGAGTGAAGGGGGAATCCTGGTCATTCTTCCAGCAGGGTTATCTCATATATGAAGGCTCGGCGCATGGTTGAGAAGGGATGTTTGGCCTATTTGGCTTATGTTCGTGATTCTAGTGCCAAGGTTCCTTCTATGGAGTCTGTGCTTATTGTTCGCGAATTTCCAGAGGTGTTTCCGGCAGACCTGCCGGGCATGCCACCCGATAGGGATATTGACCTTTGCATTGATTTGGCTACGGGCACTTAGCCCATATCTATTCTGCCATATCGTATGGTCCCGCCAGAGCTAAAGAAGTTGAAGGAAAACTTGCAGGATTTGCTAGATAAAGGCTTTATTAGGCCTAGTGTTTCTCCTTGGGGTGCGCTAGTGTTGTTTGTTAAAAAGAAGGATGGAACGATGAGGATGTGAATTGATTACCGGTAATTGAACAAGGTTACTATCAAGAACAAGTATCCATTGCCGAGGATTGATAATTTGTTTGATCAGCTTTAGGGTGCCACAGTGTTTTCAAAGATTGACTTGAGATCTGGCTACCATCAGTTGAGGATTAGGGCGTCTGATGTCCCTAAGACAGCCTTTCGCACTCGGTATGGGCATTATGAGTTCTTGGCGATGTCGTTCGGGTTGACAAATGCCCCAGCCGCTTTTATGGAGTTGATGAACTGAGTGTTCAGGCCTTATTTGGATTTGTTCGTGATCGTCTTCATTGATGATATTTGATTTACTCCCGCAGTCGGGAGGAGAACGAGCAGCACCTTCGAGTCGTCCTCCAGACTTTGCAGGACAATCAGTTGTATGCTATGTTTTCCAAGTGTGAGTTCTGGTTGATCTCGGTTGCATTCTTGGGTCATGATGTATTAGCAGAGGGTATTCAGGTGGATCCCAAGAAGATTTCAGTAGTTAAGGATTGGCTAGACCCACATCAGCTACAGAGATTCGGAGCTTCTTGGGCTTAGCAGGTTACTATCGTCGGTCTGTGGAGGGCTTTTCATCTATTGCAGCCCCGATGATGAGGTTGACTCAGAAGGGTGCCCAGTTCAGGTGGTCAGATGAGTGTGAGGCGAGCTTTCAGAAGCTCAAGGCAGCCTTGACCACGACACCAGTGTTGGTTTTTCCCTTAGGCTTAGGGCCATATACTGTGTATTGTGATGCTTCTTGGGTTGGACTTGGTGCAATGTTGATGCAGTATGGCAAGGTAATAGCATATGCTTCACGTCAGTTGAAGGTTCATGAGAAGAACTATCAAGTTCATGATTTAGAGTTAGCAGCCATTGTCCACGCGCTGAAGATTTAGAGGCATTATCTGTATGGTGTGTCATGTGAGGTGTTCACAAATCACAAACGTTTTCAATATTTGTTCAAGCAGAAAGAGTTGAATATGAGGCACAGAAGATGGTTGAAGTTGTTGAAAGATTATGACGTTACCATCTTATATCATCCGGGGAAGGCCAATGTGGTGGCCAATGCTTTGAGCCGGAAGTCAGTCAGCATGGGTAGTCTTGCTTATATTCCAGTCGGGGAGCGACCGCTTGCTTGGGATGTTCAGGTCTTAGCCAATCGTTTCATGAGATTGGATGTTTCTGAGACCGGCAATGTTCTAGCTTATACTGTGGCCCGTTCTTCATTATTTGGTCGTATCCGAGATCGGCAGTATGATGATCCTCATTTGTGTGTCCTTAGGGATACGGTGCAGAACAGTGGTGCCAAGCAGGTTTCGGTTGGTGATGATGGAGTCTTGCAGATGTAGGGCCGTATTTGTGTGCCTGATGTTAATGGACTTTGCGAGTTGATATTGCACGAGGCCCATAGTTGTCGGTATTCCATTCATCCGGGCGCCGCAAAGATGTACCAGGATTTGCGGCAACATTATTGGTGACAGAGGATGAAGAACGATATCATGGAATATGTAGCTCGATGCTTGAACTGTCAGCAGGTTAAGTACGAGCACTAGAGACCCAGTGGATTGATGCAGCAGATTGAGATTCCTGAGTGGAAGTGGGAGCGTATCACCATGGATTTCGTAGTTGGACTCCCACAGACTCAGAGGAAATTCGATGCAGTATGGGTCATTGTGGATAGGCTGACCAAGTCAGCGCATTTCATCCCTGTGGCAGTTTCCTATTCTTCAGAGAGGTTAGCAGGTATCTACATCAGGGAGATTGTTCGCCTTCACGGTGTGCCCGTGTCCATTATTTCTGACCGAGGTACGCAGTTTACCTCACATTTCTGGAGAGTATTTCAACGTGTGTTGGGAACCTAGGTTGAGTTGAGTACAACTTTTCATCCCCAGACGGACGAACAGTCCGAGCATACTATTCAGATTTTAGAGGATATGTTGCGAGCATGTGTCATTGACTTTGGAGGTTCTTGGGACCAGTTTTTGCCTTTAGTTGAGTTTGCGTACAACAACAGCTATCAGTCGAGCATTCAGATGGCTCCTTATGAGGCGCTTTATGGTAGGCGGTGTCGGTCGCTAGTTGGACGGTTTGAGCTGGGGGAGGCTCAGTTATTGGGTACGAAGTTAGTGCAGGATGCCTTAGATAAGGTGAATATCATTCAGGATAGACTTCGTACAGCTCAGTCCAGGCAGAAGAGTTATACAGACAACAATGTTCGAGATTTGGCTTCCATGGTAGGAGATCGGGAGTTGCCCATGAAGGGCGTGATGAGGTTCGGAAAGAAAGCCAAGCTGAGCCCTATGTACATTGGTCCCTTTGAGATTCTTGATAAAGTGGGAGAGGTGGCCTACAGACTTGCCTTGCCACCGAGTTTATCAGCCGTGCATCCGGTGTTTCATGTATCTATGCTTCGGAAGTATCTCGCTCATCCATCCCATGTGCTTGACTTCAGTAGTGTCCAGTAAGACAAGGATTTGACCTATGAGGAGGAGCCGGTAGCCATATTAGACCGGCAGATTCGTCAGTTGAGATCAAAGAGTTATCCTTCGGTCCGTGTTCAGTGGAGAGGTCAGCCTGCCGAGGCAGCTACCTAGGAGTCCGAGTCTGATATGCGGAGCCGATATCCCCATCTATTCCCCGATTCAGGTACTATTATATGTCCGTTCGAGGACGTACGTTTGTTTTAGAGGTGGAGATTGTGATGATCCAAAAGGTCATCCCGTATTTTATAAGTAAATTCTGTGTTCCGAGGTCTTGAAAACCTCCTTCTATCTCACCTCGATTTGCGTGCCCATCCCGGGCATATAGCCAGGAAGCCTTTATGTGAAAAACTGAGAAAAATGATAGTTTTGTTTTTGAAATTTTATTTACGTTGACTTTGGTCAACATTTTTTATAAACGGACCTAGACCCGTGATTTGACGATCCCGGAGGGTCCGTAGGAAAATATGAGACTTGGGCGTATGCCCGGAATCGAATTCTGTGGTCCCAAGACCGAGAAATGAATTTTTGAAAGAAATTATTTTTATGAAAATATAAAGGATTTTACAAACTTGATTATGTGTGAAACTTATGGTATCGGGCCGCATTTTGGTTCCAGAGCCCGGTACAGGTTTAATATAATATTTATAACATGTCTGTATAATTTGGTAAGAAACGAATGTCGTTTGACGTGGTTCGGACCCACGGTTGTAAATTTTAATACTTTGAAAGTTTTGGAAGTTTTCTTTGATTTATATGATAAATCCGTTGTTTAAGATATTATTTTGGCGATTTGATCACACGAGTAAGTCCGTAGGATATTTTTTAGGTGGTGTGCATATTTGTTTTGGAGTCCCGAGGGCTCGGTTGAATTTCGGATAGGCGTCGGGGTATGTTTAGACCTAATCTGGTGTTTTTGGTCAGTTTCTGGTGTCTAAGTTTTTGTGCTATGCGAACGCAGGGAAAGGGCCGCGAACGCACAACACAAGTCTGGGAGGGGGTAGAATTACTCTGTGCGAACACACCACACCAGGTATGAACGCGGAGCACAAGATCTCTACTCTACGTGAACGCGCCATGGGGGTCGCGAAATCATAGGTTTAGAGAGGGCTAGGGGCTGGGTAAATTTTAACAATGTGCGAACGCACCCAAGGCAGTGCGAACGCGAAGGCCATCATTAGTAAGCCTATGCGAACGCACCACCCAGGTCGCGAACGCATAGGGCAATTTCGCCCAGTTATTTTAAAACCGGTAGCCATTTCGGGATTTAATGAAAACTTTATAACTTCTTCTTCCAAACTCCAAATTAGGCGACTTGTGAAAGAGAACTTCACCACAAATTCATAGGCATGTATTCTTAGACTTGTTTTTTTCAATTTCCATTAACCCCCATTAGATTTCTAAGCCTAAATCATGTTCTTAAGGGTAGAAAATTAGGGAATTGGGTAGATTTAGGGCTTTTTGAATAATTGGAATTTAGACCTCGTTTTGGGGTCGGATTCCGATACTAACTACATATTCGGGCTCATGGGTGAATGGGTGATCGGGTTTTGGTCCGAACCTCGTATTTTAACCAAGCGGGCCCGGGGTCAATTTTTGACTTTTTGGGAAGAATGTAAGAAAACCAATAATTAAGCATTAGAATTGAATTGTTTAGCGTTTATTGATGTTATTAAGTCGATTATGTCTAGATGCAATGGATTTGGAGCCAAATTCAAAAGGAAAAGCGGTGATTGAGGCTTGATTTTGGTCGTGGAAGTAGAGGTAAGTGTTTGGCCTAACCTTAGCTTGAGGGATTAGGTATTGAGTGTTATTTTCTATGTGTTTATATCATGTTCAAGGTATAGGTGAGGTGACGAGTACTTATACGTTGGTGTCAAGCATGCCCGTGAGTCGGAAATTATGAATTATGTGATTTTCATTGATATTTACTGTGTTATAGCTTGTATTTCACTTTAGTGGTTGTTCATTCAATGGAAATTCTTGGTAATGGATATTGTTAAATATTTGTTTCGGTTGAGGAATTGTCACGACCCCAAATCCTAACAGGTCGTGATGGCGCCTATCGTGGAACTAGGCTAGCCAACCATCACATTACCACGCTTTTGTTCAATTATCNTAAACAACCTCCCAAGAACTGGAGTCAATAGTCATGAGCATCTAAGAATAAATAAATCTAACTCTGCTAAAACTATAATATATGTCTCTGAATCAAATGCTAAGACTAAATAAGGAAGGGAAATGGAGAAGCTGCGGACGCTGCACAACTACCTCGAAATCCCGTGAAATGCTGCTATCAACTGCGCCAGCTACTGCTGCGAACTAGTACC
>MDKH01191752.1:0-14322 GCA_005239495.1 Nicotiana undulata | reverse complement strand
ATAACAAAATTGAACAAACCCACGCTTGCATGTAGCAGACCCAGAGTTTTTGGTGGTCCACTTCTTGGTGGCAGGGTCAAAGAAGTTCTCACCCCACAGCCTTTCCATCATCTTAGACTCGTCAACTCCAAACTTCGAAGCATACATCTTGGCAAAGTTGGTGAGAGTGAAAGCCCACCCATGCAGTCCAGCAGAGAAAGCAACAGTACCTTTCTCAGGATAGACCTGGACATCACCGAGAAGGGGATCCTCATATGTGGCCATGATAACATTAGCATTCTCAATAACCCTGGAAAATGTCTGATACGCCTCCTCTCCGTCAACCTGAAGCTCAAGGAAACACCTGTCCATCTTGTTAACTGTCAAGACAGGACGAATCCTTTCACCGAGGGCCTGACGAAGCACAGTCTCTGTCTGGACGCAGACACCTTCAACACAGTCAACCACAACAAGTGCACCATCAGTAATACGAAGGGCAGCAGTCACTTCAGATGAGAAGTCAACGTGCCCAGGTGAATCAATGAGGTTGATGAGGTACTCATTCCCATTTCTCTCTCCCTTGAAGTTCTTCAAGGATTCATCAGTCATCTGATAATATAGTGAAATACCAGTGGACTTGATGGTGATACCACGCTCAGCTTCATCTGCACGTGTATCTGTCATTCTGACATCACCTGCAACTTCCTGAGCAATAATACCAGCAGCCGCCACCAGAGAGTCGGTAAGGGTAGATTTTCCTGTCAAATTAAAGATAATCAGATAGTTGTAACCAGAGATGGTATGCTGTTACCAATACCTCGAATTTGTTCTATGGGCAGAAAGGAAAACTGGAGAAGAAAACTAATGAAGAAACATTAAGAAAAACTGTACTGCCCAAAAAATATATAATGTGATGTTAATGTCGAGATTCACTCGAGGTGATCACTGACACTTTCGTGTTCAGAGCATTGTTCTGAGATCACAATACCGTTTCTCTTATTAGACGTGAAAAAAAAATTTCAAGAAAAACTATAATTAAGCAACATCATCAGAATTATTTCAGTTGCTTACCATGGTCCACATGAGCAATAACAGACATATTACGAATGTTATGCTTGTAGTCCATAATGTTTCTAAGCTCTTCAGCTGTGAACTTCACCATCTTGAATACTTGTTAACTGTAACAGCTACAGAATTATTTATGTTCCTGACATTTGAAACCACAACACAAATTAGACTAACCAAAAAGATACACCAACACATAGTTTATTACTCTAAAAATCAGACCCATGTGGCTAAGCCACCAACTATAAAACAGCAATCTAATCAAAAAGATCCAAACAGAAGAACAGGTAGAACTAACACATCTCATACGCATGAAGGTTACAAAACTATTATTAGGTAGAATACAAACAGCTAATTCAGATGGTAGTAGACTGAAAATTCAAGGTCAATTATATGTATTCCCAGAAAATTAAAAAAAATGGTTATACTATAAAAAACACCAATCCGCTAAAAGAGAGCTCCATGCATAAGAGTGATCAAAACAGAACCAAAAAAGCTAATCAGCGGGATAAAGCCTATAAAACCACACAGAGCAGAAACAGACGGTCTATTATTCACGTTTTTGGTCAAATACAACCACTAGTAGTCCATCATGCTTACAAAATACGCAAACTAGCTAAACACAGTCTTATAGCATATATCTCCATAACAGATATCATCGACAATCGAAAAACTAAATTTTAACACAAACACAGACATGTATACACACACTGCGGCGGAGCCTCATGCATCTAAGGGGTGTAACACGGTAAATACGAGGGGAAAAAAAACTTTTTTATGTACATATACTATTACTTTTTTATTTATTTTGACTCCCTTAGTAAAAATCCTAGTTCCATCACTGTACACACAGACACATATATAAACATGTATGCACACGCGCACACACACGTCAGGAAATCATCAGAAATGAAAAATCTCTATCACAAGTTTATCCGAGAAAAAAAGAACTTCCATAGTATTGAATGAACTCGATGCCAAACCAAACATCAAACAAGTTACACATCCTAAAATGCAACAATGAATCCATAAGCTTCCAACTTACGAACGTAAAAATAAAAGCATCACATGAAAAACAACATGAACAGAACCACAAATAAAAAGCAGATCTGAGCTAGATCTAGATATATCAACCTATCAAAAGAGCTAGAATAAGATTCATAAAGATAATTCAATACAGGTATTGAATTTACCAGAGAATAGCGAAATCGCAACACAGATCAAACAATAATCGTGAAAAAATTGAGAATCGGAAAGAAATGTACAAATCTTAGTCAGACAGAGAGAGAAACTAGAGTCTTACTGAGTATAGAGAGAAGTAGGCGGCGAGTATTGTGATTGAGAGACCTTACAATTCTGCCGCTATGATAAAGCTGAGGTTTCGCATTGTGCGATGGTATATACCCTGTCTTTATGGGCCGCAGCTAACTTAGAGCCAGCATTTTGGGCCACGTTACAATCTGGAATGGGCCTTTAGTCGGTCCATCTGAACTTTTTGATTGGCCCATGGTCCAAGCAAGAGAAACTCATATTAATCTTGAAGAGTTAACCTAAATACTCGCCCATCAAACCACTTAAAATTAACAATAGTTCGTAGATGTATAATATGTATATAATTTATATGTATAATATGTGTATAATTATATCCAATTAGTATATAATTATAGTGCCTGAAGTAAATAGTAATAAATTCAATGTAAAGATCTGATTAATCTATCTATCTCGAAGGTACGAAAAGAGAGAGGCTTGTGCTAGATATATGTTTTAATGATGGAAGATAACTTATTCCTAATGCAATCAATCGAGGATCCGAAGAAAGAAGGCTAAGATAGAAGAAGGGAGTAAAAGCTAACTAAAGATCCAGAAGCTATCCAACTAAGGAAGGCTAAGATTGAAGAATCAATTCTGCTCTTGATTCCAAATCACGAGTATCAAGAAGATAAATATCCAATCTCGATCCTCAATCACAGAAGTTAACGGCAATCAATCAGGCGCATTATATGGATGATTTGCAAAGGATACCAAGTTATGTTGATCAAGGAAGCAACACCTATCATGTCGCGCTTCATGGTACAAGTATAGGAAAGTTCCAACCTTATTCTTGGAAGGAATCAAGTAAAGTTCATTCCAAGGATCAACTCCTTTGGGTTGCATATCTCTCAAAGATCTGGTCTAATCAAGAAGATATTCCCTCAAGTCAAATATATACAGTCAAAGGTCCAACGACAGGATCATACTTTGATTGAACCATTATCAATCTTTTTGTTCTACTCCAAACAAGCATCGTAGTCTATTCTAGATCCCACGAACCTCCAAAGTCAATAACACAAGCGCGGAGAATATCCTCCAATATCTGAAGGGTACGCTCAGACTGCCCGTCAGTTTGAGGGTGAAATGTTGTACTCAACTCTACTCGGGTACCTAACTCACGCTGAACTACCCTCCAAAAGTGCGAAGTAAACTGCGGACCCCGATCAGAAATGATAGACACGGGCACACCATGAAGGCGAACAATCTCCCGGATATATAACTCAGCCAACCACTCCGAAGTATAAGTACTCGCCACAGGAATGAAATGTGCCGATTTAGTCAGCCTATCCACAATAACCCAAACTGCGTCAAATTTCTTCTGAGTCCGTGGGAGTCCAACAACGAAGTCCATAGTGATACGCTCCCACTTCCACTCAGGAATCTTTATCTGCTGAAGTAAACCACCAGGTCTCTGATGCTCATACTTTACCTGTTGACAATTTAAGCAACGAGCCACATAAGCAACAATGTCCTTTTTCATCCTTCTCCTCTGCCTCAAATCTTGGTACATTTTGGTTTCCCCTAGGTGAATAGAATACTTAGAACTGTGAGCCTCTTCAAGGATCAACTCACGAAGACCATCAACATTAGGCATACATATACGACCTTGCATCCTCAAGACACCATCATCTCCAACTAGAGATTTTTCTTGTAATGACACCATTTTATATAACGATCTCAGCCGTACCATAGAAAATGTATCAACAGGATGGGCCTCCACCTCTAGGAATCTGACCTCCACCTTCGACATTCCGACCCCTTTTTCCCTAGCCAGTCATGTAGTTGAGTTGTAACTGCAATGGGGCACGTAGCCTGAGTACTCTGATGAAATATGACTCTCCTACGTCTAGGACAATTTCTACCACTAGCCGAAATAATGTATCAACCTGCCCTGAGTCGTACAAAAAATTTACGATCATATTTGAGTCATTTAATGAGTCTGTGGACTTGCTCTCTGGCTATATGAATCGAAGTAGGAGTATGACAGGCTAACTTATCAAACCTGATGGCATATTCTGACACCGTCATGGTGACCTGATGCAACCGTTCAAACCCTATGCACCACGTATTATGGAGAGTCCGAGAAACAAACTCTTTCAATAACATTTATGGGAACTGAGTCAAGTTGTTGGTGTTGCATTGGCTGGTCGTCCTCTTCATAGGCTTTCTACAAATACCGGCGGCCAATTTCTTCTTTTACTATGATGACTCAACACTGCTGAGCTACCACATTTATTCATATACTCTTCGTTATTCTTTGGGGTAAGTCTTATCCCTATTGATGCACAATGATCCCAAAAGTATAACTCTATACAGATAAATTTTCGGCGCGAACCATATAGTCTAGAAGTTCGTCAACCACGGTACTCCCATTGAAGTACCCCAAAATCCGCAACCGTGACTTTCACGCTGAGTAGACCTTCTGTAGATTTAAAGTTGTTTATATAACTCCTTTGGTATTGAGGTATATGGTCATTAAGGAGGTAGACATACCGTAAGTCCCAGCTTCATCTCTTGCAAAAATCTCAGGCTTTATCCATCCTAGGCCAAAACCAATATAACATATGAGCCCGAAATTTATTTCTTGACGGTGGACTTCCCCACTTGGCACACAAACATAGGTCACAATGCCTGATAATCCACAATGTTAAACTTCACAGCTCGTATAAATCAACCCCGTTGCTTTCAACTTATTCCCATGTTCTGTAATACTTCATAGCAACGGTCAAGGAAATCATGTGGGTCCTCAAAAGATGTACCACTGAAATGGAGTGGAAATTGTTTGGTAAACTTGTCCAACCTCAATAAACGGACTAGTGTATCATGTACCACAATATTTTTGTCTCAACAACTATAAATAAGAAACTGTATTTTCTCATAAACTTCATTAATATCATCTCAACCATGAAACCAACAGGAACATAAATATGTATCTCGTAAAACAATGTCAAACTACTCCACCTTTATGTACCACAAGGAAACCAAGAAAATAGCCAATACGCTTCCAAAATAATTACAACAAGACTTAACAACAAAGTAACAAAGCCAAGTAATCATAGAAACATTAATGAACATAGAATAATTAAGACATGAATCAATTAAATTGGAAACGGAGAAGGGATCATGTTTAACAGACAATTTGGTGGTGCATAGATACTCGTCATCTCACCTATACACCACACACATGCAAATTCACATAGAAAATAAGTTGGGGATTCCTATTCCCTCAAGTCAAGGTTAAACCAGGCACATACCTCAACTTCGCAGGCCACTCACTGCTCAATTACAACTTTTCCTCTAGAATCTTGTTCTAACTTGCTCGAATCTAATCATAATTAACTTAATATCATTAATTAAGGCTAAAGGAACTAACTTTATTGAAAATCATAATTTTCCCCAAGTTTTCTAAAAAATAAAAGTGAAAACCCGACCCCGGACCCACTTGGTCTAAACTCGGGGTTCAGACCAAATTACGTTTACCCATTCACCCACGAACCCGAATATACAATTAGTTTCGAAATCCTACCTCAATTCGAGGTAAAGATTCGTTTTTTACAAAATTCCCTAATTCTACCCAAACCCTCAAGTTTTACCATGAAAATTCTTAGTTTTTGATTTAAAAGTGATAAAAAACAATGAGCAATTGAAAGAGTAAAGTTTAGAATTGATTACCAATAACTTGGGGATGAACTTTGATGAAGAAATTCGTTCATAGGGCTGTGGGGTTCGAAAAATATGAAGAAGAAAGGTTTTGCCCGTTTTAAACTGTATTTATATGCCTGGGCAGGCCTTCTATGCGTTCGCATAGGGCCTGCCGCGTTCACACAGGATTAGGACCTTGGGACATCGCGACCGCGTATAGGGGGGTGCGTTCGCATAGTGCTTTTGGGCTCCCCCTCCCCCAGGACCATTTTACATTGTGCATTCTGTTGATACCCAATTTTTCCTCAAAACTATTTTCAAACCTACATATTACTTTTAAGATCACTTTTAATGTGAGTGGTATGTTTCCAAAAAATTTCGTATTTTTCATCAACTCATTTTCTATTTATTTAAGTATTTTTGTAGTCAATAATTATTCGTAAATTATGTTATAAATAATTTCAAAAATGTTTCCCAGCTCAATATATTATTTGTAACCCTATTCAATTCTATCAGGATTTAATTATTTCACAAATTAACCAATTAGGCACTATTTAACTATAATTATACAAATTTTGCAACTACGGCCTAATTGCGCATTCATGCTATTTTAATTCGATAATTAATCATTTTTATACTTTTTTATTAGCTTATTACCTTAATTTTCATTTATGCATCATTAATTTCATTTTTATACAATTATTACCTATTCTTGTTAATTATTTATCTAATTTTAATGGGTATTTAACAATTAGCCATATTTATTTAAATTCTAGCCTAATTCTAACCCAACCCATCAGATTTTTAACAACCCAATTCCATACCCAGCCCAAATCAATTCCATACCCGGCCTAACCCCGAATCTATCTGAGTCGTTGATCAAATTAGATCAACGGCCCGGATTCCACCTTCCATAATTAACTAAGACCTACCCCCCTCCGACCTCTCATTTTCCCGGTCTCTCATTCTCTCTCTATCTCTCTCTGGTTCTCTCTAGAACCTTCCCTTTCCTCCCTCCTCCGATGAATCTTGTTCGTCTTCTCCGGCTAGTTCCCTCGCCGGACACTATGGTCTCCCATAATCTCCTGGTTACTGCTTCACCCTACACCGGTCTAATGACACCTTAGGGCCCTCAGGTGAACCTGGAGCGGTTCAACTCCTACCCATGGTCCCTCATGCCATCTTCCGGCCTCCTCCGGCCATCTGATTAAGAGCCATGACTTTTTCGGCTAACGTCGGCGACATCTTTAAGGCTTTTCTTGTTTCTTTGGGCTCTCTGAAACCCTAACTCCTGGTATTTTATGATTTCTTTTAGATTTGTGTATATCATGAAGCTTTTTACATGTTTTCTTCGAAAACCTTCCTATTCTAAGCGATCTTTCATCTCAATATTAGGGTTCCATAACCCCTCTTTAAAAAAAAATGATTTTGCTTCTGTTTTAATATCATTCTATGATTCAATGATTTACTCGGGGTTCTCTTTTCATTTTTGACTTACAATGCTGAAAACCCTAGGGTTTTCCCTAATTCTGAGTTTGTCTTTAACCGATATGTTTGTTTAAATGCATGAACTCTTATTTCTCATAAATGTTTAAGCTTTCTGTGATTTTACCCTGTTTTTGCTTATTAGGGTTCCTGACTATGTTCTCTTTGCTTATATCATGTTCAATGTTACTGCTTTGTCTCTAAACCTGTGTGATTTTGCTACCATAGTCACTAGGGTTTCAACTCTCGGATTCCCATTGTTCGTTTAAATGTGTGCTAGCCTCGAATCTCTGATTCTATGTGATTCTTTACCTTGCTATGCTTTTGCTCGCCTATTATTTGCCTAACTGATTTTGTTCATGTTCGAATCCCTAACTCTATGCAACTTTACCTTGTTTGCACCCCTGATTCTTGGAGATTTTGAAAAGCCTTACTGATTTCTTATGAGATGTTCTTACTGACTTCCGACTTTATTTTTCTTACCTTGTTACATAATTGATTAACTGTTAATTGATTTCTATTTCCTTAAGTGATATCTTCTGAACCTAGTCTCAATTGTATGCTTGAATTGGGGTGAAATTGTTTCCTTATATGTCATAGGCATAAGAACTTTCCTTAATTGTTATTTTACCTACGAGTCGTTTGAGTTTAACCACTTCAATTAAGGGATACCTAATTGCCTATTGTACTTACACTGTTCTTATATTCCTCTAAGCTATATATGGTCCTTTCCTTATTTAATACTCACTGTGTGAATCTCTCCCTTGAATATAGGGATACTTGTACTAATTGGGTACTGATTGATATTCAGTCCCACAATCATTGGTTTTTCATCAAGCTTTCAAACTATATATATACTCTATTCATTCATTACACAGACGGAGACAGACATAGACTAATCGGTACACTCTCATTCACAACTCAACTTGCTCTCTCCCTATTCTCTTTTTTGTGCTACTTGCTACTATTCTAAGTTAGCCGTCTGCAAGCCAAGACTGACTATTGTGTATCTCCTACTGCCTGTTTGTGTTACTGCTTTCTTCATCATACTGGTATGTCCTAGTTTATATTTTCAGTCCTCAAAACAACATGTTTCCATTACTGTTATGATCCTTGAAGTTTCTCATTTATGCTTTACTTGTTCTTTTGATTGCCAACATGTAATTATGACTTCATGTTATGTCTAGTTTATCTCGTTTGATATCCTGCCTTAGTGTAAACCTTTCTGTTCATGTTTGGTACATTAGTTTGGTAGACCTTCTTGTATTGATCCTATCTTGTACCCCTATGCTTTACTGTGTCCCTAATCCCCTGAATCTTTAAGGATCCTTAACTGTATGTTATTTACTACATGCTGGCCATCTGGTAATCTATGTGTTCCCAACCACTGCTATCCATGTGTGAGAACTTGGATGCTGAACCTAACTTGGTTCTTTGTATGGTGCTGAATATGTTTGGTTTCTCCTCTGTTCTTCTAGGCTGTCTTATTGAGATTACTTTCTCATGGTTTTTTTATACAAAACTGTTTCAAGTAATCTTTCTGAATTGTTTCCTACTTATCCTTTTCCAAAACTATTCAAAAACTTGTTTTAAAACTATTCTCTTAGATTCTTTTAAACTATGAGCACTTCCACTATACTCTTAGACAATAGGTTCTGCCCCTTTTGTGTGAGCATTGCTTAGGGACCCTTGAGCTCCCTCTGAACTTTGACACACAAGAGCTGGCTCTTCCACACTGCACTTACTCCGTCTTGGCTGTGAAATCTGGGTGTGAGCACTGCCCGGGATCCTTTGAGATCCTTAGAGAACTCTAACACACCCGGATTATGTGAAAGGCTGTGAAATACCACTTGGCATTGGGAGTTCTGGAGATTTGGGCCTATTGGTAGGCTCCCTATAGTATAACTTCTTAATTTTCTTATTCACTTATGTAATTCATGCAACATTGGTCTGTAATAACTTATTGTAAACAAATATTGGGGATGGATAGTGGAAAAAGGGAAGGGTAGCTGCACATGCTATAGATATCAAAGGGTAGAAATCATGCTTAGGTTTACATTTCCTATTTTCGCAATAGAAGCCATGTCTAGGACCAATGTGTGCAAAAATCATGCATTAAATACCATGTTCCTTAGGCACCATGCATATTTTCAGCATTCATGGCATACTGCTTCAGCATGTTATCTTGCTTCATGACTGTCACTTAGAGATCCTGTGTTAGGACAAATACGTTAATGATTTGGTCGTTTCTTTAACCATGCTTCATATTGCCTATCACTCAGATATCCTGTCTTTAAGATAACATTAATAATCTGTTACTCCAGTATCTCCTGAAACTATGATTAAATACTGTGATTACCGCGCCTTTAGAAATCATGTTTAGGATATTGCATACGCATCATTCTGCCTCTTTATTGTGCATTTAGAAAATCATGTTTAGTAATTCTGCACATGCATCTCTACCTACACATTAGATATCATGTTATAAGATCATATCCGCTTAGCTACACCTAGCCTAATTACTGTGTAATAAGTATAAACAAATCTCACCCAGTTCTTCTAAAGGAAAACTGATAATGCCCTTTTATGATTCTGGACACCTAAAACAATATGTTTACTAATGCTACCTGAACAATCTTCTGTAATAACTGATACGCCTATGCAAGCCTTAGGTGCTAAATCTGTTAAAACTGGGAATCTACTCTTTTACACTTGCTGCCCGTCTATTAACAGGTTAAAATCAATAAGCAGAAACTGATAAAATGCCTTCTCTGGACTCATTAATAAAACTGCCTCATTATCACATTCTCTCCTAGATATCATTCTTTAGAATTTTGAAGTTAATAAGCCCCTTTATTTGTGTTTGAGCCGTGCTAATTATGTGCATAATCTTCGGAGGAATATTTGAGCCTCATATCTGCTTCTATGTGTTTTCCCTTAATTGCAGTCCTACTTGTTTTGTCTGTCGTTCTAGAACCTTTACCTTTAAATCTGAGGGTCAGCCTAGTACCCCCCTTTTAGGACAGTAGTCCTAATCTCCTCCGGAACTGATAGGATGGGACGGGTAATAGCACGCAATAGAGTTCGTGACCAACACGCTCTTTAATTACCTTCACGGGGCGAGAAAGGCTAGAATATGGATATGATGACCCGTGCGCTAATACCACGTGTAGCCCCTCTTTTAGGAGTGTCTATCGGGTATTGCATTGATGTGATCCATATTGTTTTAAACCTAGGATGTCTTTTCTTCTCAACCGTCCATCAGTTCTTTCAAAAAAATTTAATAACTTCAATGTTTATTTGAAATCCCCTCTTATTTGAGCCTTTACTAGTTATTTTCTTATTGTACAAATTCACGAAAACTATTTGGCCGGGAACCACATTTGTGGATCTTTAGGGGTGCCTAACACCTTCCTTGGGATAACTTCAAGCCCTTACCCAATCTCTGGTGACACAAACTAGTTTCATGAGTTAATTACTCTAGGTGCCCTAACGCACCTTAAAAATCGTTAGGTGGCGACTCTTCTCCTTTTAATAACCCTTCCTTTAAAGGAGTTGTCCAAAAATGTCATAAACTCGATCTCCGCTAAAGGGAAAAGGGGGCGCGATAGCATGGCGACTCTGCTGGGGATTATACCTAGGCTTTACCATTATAAATTATTCCGTGAATTTGTACCTTTAATTTTGTTTAATACTCGCATCTTTCCTTTTCCTTGTTACATGCCATCAATTGTTTACTTCTTTCAAGTATTTATTTCACATGAACAAAACTGACATGTCTCTTTGTTTTCTTTTTGTAATTGCTTTCAATCATAACTGTTGTATTTACCGCTTTTCTTAACGTGCAAATACATGACTATCTGTTTAAATGCTTATTTATTGCATATCATGCTCAACATTCATACTCCACTCGTGCCAAACAAAGTACTATAGCAACGCTTACAATGAGTGGTTGCGCCCTTCCTATATTATTACCCCTTAAATTCGGAAAGGCGTATTTGCTGTAAAACTAGTCGATCAGCGGTGCAGTCGACAGTTCCGTGCCTTCCCCCTTGAGTTGTCCGCTCAAGGGTACCAGTCTAAAACCCCATAGAAACCTTACTCCGTTATACTGTTGCATGCATCATGGTCAAACCTTGCCAGGCCAACGTGTTGTCCGCACAATAGCCTTTAAGATAGCCTTGTCCAAAGTCCACCGGGTTTCCCTAAACCCAAACGGACATCATCACGTTCTGTGCATTTATTTGGAGGACTAAATGCTTCATGCTAATTGTTGATATTAAATAGTCGAGTCTGGTGGGGGTAAGGGCCTAACCTTATTTGCCTTGCAGAAATATGAGGCACGAAGTCCCCACATTCGGCATGGTTACCAACATTCACCCAAAGTTGCTAAGTTGGTGGGAATATCTGCAAAACGCTCGTCAAGAACATCTAGCCAGAGCATACCTACTGCTAGGAATCTGCGAGCTGGGGAAGTTGTTCGAGGGAAGCAAGAATGTCGAGTCTGGGGATGGTCCTTCTGGGACCAAGTAGATAGGAATGTCTTTCTTTTCTTTATTAATGTAATAAGGCCAATGGCCATTAGTGACCTCTATTTCCTGTTTACTTAGTGTCGTTTTGGGATTTGTCTATTTTCTTATCAATAAAATGAGGCATTTAGCATTTTAGGTTCTCCAAATCAACTTGTCGCTAGGCCTACCTCGGGCATAAAGAGGTTCCCAAATTAGGACACGCTTTACATTCCCGCGCTATGTGTTTAAATACTGCAATATTTTTCATAATCTTCACTGACTTGGTTACCTTTTGTTTTTGTTTCCTTTTTATTTATTATTCCCCTCCCCAAAGGTTGGTTCGTGCATTCTGGCATCATCAGCCTATCACACAAGATCCAAGGGCCCTCCACCTACTCCTCCTCCTGGTCCTCCCAAAGGCAGAAACAAGGGCAAAAGTAAGATGGCAGAATCCAGCGGTATCAGGAAGGAAAATACGGTTGAACAGGTAGAGGCCATTGACGGCCGAGGTATTCAAGTCTTGCATGAGAATATGTCACCACTAGAACATAAATTGCTGAAGTTTCAAGAAGAACTCGACTAGGTACGGAATTTGGCTAACCTGTCATTTTCCCTCAACGTCCCGGACGTCAACCCTACACCTCCACAGAATATCCCAAGAAAATTGTATTATTCCGCACTTTATCATCACGCCACTCCCCCAAAGAACCAAACTCTCCTGGCATAGTGCAATGCTTGCCACACCTCAAGCAACACTCCAACACTCATCCCGGAGCCTCAGAATCACACAAATGACCATTTCCACGCCTACAACAATCCCATCTATGTGGAAACCATGACCCAATCCACTCCGCCTATCTCACAGGCATCCGAGTTTAATGGAAAGGACTTTCTTATCAAGAACTTGGCCGAGGAGCTTAGGAAACAAACTAGCCGAGTTCAAGGTGTTGAAGGAACCAAGGGAATCGAAGGGTTGAATTATGAAGACCTTTGCATCCAACTTGATGTCGAACTGCCCGAGGGGTACAAACCTCCAAAGTTTGAGATGTTTGACGGCACTAGTGATTCGAGAGTCCATCTGAGGACCTACTGTGACAAATTGGTTGGCGTAGGAAAGGACGAAAGGATCCGCATGAAGCTATTCATGAGGAGTTTGAAGGGAGACGCACTGTCTTGGTACATCAGCCAAGACCCCAAGAAATGGTCAAACTGGGTAGGTATGGCAACTGACTTCATGGACAAGTTTAGATTCAATACAGAGAACGCACTAGATGTGTTCTACATCCAAAACTTGAAGAAGAAACCCATAGAAACCTTTCGCGAGTATGCTACTCGTTGGAGGTCTGAAGCTGCTAAAGTCAGGCCCGCTCTAAAGGAAGAACAGATGAACAAATTCTTTGTTCGGGCTCAAGACCCGAAGTATTATGAACGGCTAATGATGGTTGAAGGCCACAAGTTCTCCGACATTATCAAATTGGGAGAGCAGATTGAAGAAGGTATCAAGAATGGTATGGTTACAAATTTTGAAGCTTTGCAAGCCACTAACAAGGCTTTACAATCCGGCAGTGTGTCTAAGAAGAGGGACGTTGGAGCTGTAATGGTTGCACAGAGAGCCAAACCCCACTCAAATACCAAATTTATCTAACACCTCCACTCACATACCAGCCAACCCCGAATTACCAAGCACCCTCACCTTCTTACCAAGCTCCACCGCTTTCCTACCAAGCTCCACCACCCACATACCAGCCAACCCCGAATTACCAAGCACCCTCACCTTCCTACCAAGCTCCACCGCTTTCCTACCAAGCTCCACCACCCACATACCAATCTCCACCACCCACATATCAACCTACTTCGCCCAACTATTCACAACCCGCTCCTGTCTACCACACTGATAATTCCCAACCATCCCATTACCAATCACCCCCTGCATGCCAAAACTTCCCTAGGCCTCGTCCTAATTTTGATCGCCGCACTCCAAAGCAGTACACCGCCATAGACGAACCCATTTACCAGCTATATGAGAAGCTCAAAGCTGCTGGTCACGTCACACCTATCCCTGCTGCCACCCCTGAGAACCCTTCTCAGTGGGTTAACCCAAACAAATCCTGTGCATACCATTATGGCATGAAAGGACACACCATCAAAGAATGCCGCTCTCTGGACGATAAGATACAGACTCTCATTGATAATAATATTATTGTGGCAAATGACCCCGCTCCAAACGTCCGCAATAATCCTTTACTAGACCATAAGGGTGGAGGTATTGATGTGCCGGAGAATTTCGGCACATTTAATACAATAGTGCTTAAACTATGGCTCGTTTCAA